>JAQMYF010000016.1:7239337-7258545 GCA_030014195.1 Neosilurus mollespiculum
TATTTTTGTTTTCTGAAAATGTATTTTTGTTTTGCTAAAATGTATATTTGTTTTCTGAAAATGTATTTTTGTTTTGCACTTCCCGGCCACCGTACTGACTGACTACCTGATACTGAAAATATACTAACTAATATGCAATAAAATAATACATTTTTTTCTTAAAAAAGTTTTCCTTTTTTATAAAAGTTTTTATGTTGAAAAAACCCTATGGGGCAAGACTGGTGTAACTTAGCTAAAAATACCAAAAAGCAATTTGTAATATACTTAAAAATCAACATAGATTATCTTAAGGCACAAAATAACACTTAAAATCACCAACCATATAATAATAGTTCACTTATAAAATTTTATACTCAAATTTAGAAAGTTAAAAGCAGCCTTATTTGGGTTGTATTTATGTAACATTCTAACTATATGTATACAGTTTCATCAAGTTTTATTTGTAACTAAATTAAATTTCAATATATTGCTAAATAAAGTAAAATATATAAAAACAGGGAAGCTTTTCTTTCAAAGTTCAAGCTGAGAAATTTTCTTTCTCATTGTACCATTATAACAGTTATGCTTTAAAATTTCAACACTGTTTATATCAAATAAATGTCTGTTCGCTGTTTTTTCAGCACTGAAATTGTTCGGTCAAAGTCATCCCAGTTTGCTGATGCACTGTTGGTTACCTTTGCAGGATAAACCTTAAGGTTTAAGGCAGATCTGTTAACAGGAAGGGGTTTATATTTTTCCTTCAGTTTGAACAAGTCACTTTTCTTTGGCAGGGATTAAATTAAATTAAAAGGGGACGGCGTCTAAAGATGCCAAAGAGTATAAAAGGAGGGGTTTTCTTAGGGGATTTTGCTGATTCTGATTTTGATGCTGATGGGATCAGACCTTAGAGACCAGCTGCTCTCTCAGAATTGTTTTGTGATTGACTGCAACTTGGAATAAAGATATCTTGCTTTTCCTCATCTTGCTGTATTGAGATTTTAATTTGACTACGTATTTTTGAGTAATTATACAACTACAAAGTATAAGTTAAGTGATAACTAAGTAAGAAAAGAGGGACCAGAACCTCCACCTGGCGTATGTCCACTCGGAGAGGGCTCTGAGTTCCGACAAGGGTTGTGTTCCTTGCATATTGAACCTCTCTGTACAATCTGTCCTGCTTTTAGTTGGTCCACCAACTACTTTCAGCCAGTCTAGATCCTTCATCCGTCTCTTGTCACTGGCAAGACTCACCACTTCCTTCTTTTCTAGACTGCTTTTTTCCAGGTCTGCTTGACGATCCTTCCACTCATCTATCTTGAGTAGTACTACCTTCACCGACACTATTACCACCACTACTGTTATTTCTACTACTACCAGAAACTGACTCAGACTCCATCACCTCTATCACCTCCATCACCAAGTCAAAGGGTTAATCCTGGGCTCCTGAAACAATAAACTTATCTATCAGTCTCTTACCTCATATACGACAGATTTATACTAATTTGGCGCAATTTCTGCAAAAACGCCCGATTTACAGATAGCATGCCCTATAGGGTTTTTTGAAAAGTAAAGGCATTTTTGACTGCCATCTACCTATATTTTCAGATGTCATGAGTCAATCATGAAATTCAAAATAGGTCCCCTATTTATAGGTTGTGCCTTGTGTGCTCCAAAAATGCTGAAGGTTGAACTTAGACACCAGTTAAAGACTGTGATGTATTTGAGGAACAGGGTTATTTTATTTAATGTCATGAAATCACTTTTATAGACCCCTTTTTTTTGACACAAATATGTTTAGGTTCCTATCAACAGTAAAAGAGTACTGAAAATCCCACCTTGCAAAAAGAATATAGCTTAAAAGGTAAGCTATAATAGACAAATGGGAGTGAAGAGTGCATAAATTATGGACTACCAAACAAAAAAATGAATGGATCTGTAATCTTTAATTAAATTAATCTTTTCTATTGAAGATTTTGTATTCTTCTTGTAAGCCTTGAATGCAGTTTATTACTAGCTACCTAAACTGTCCTGTTAAAAAAAAAAAAAAATTCTTCACCTGGATTTAAATGAGTAACCAGGCAGGAGCCTTTGATTGGATAATTAAGTGATTAATATGCTACAACTAGTAACATTATTTAATCATAACTGATGAAGTGAGTACCTTCATACTGTGAATTAGTACCATAACCTTGTCTCAAGATATTTGTCTAAGATTAATATAATTCACTCATCACTGAATAATATGAAATTTCTTTTGAGTCAGTATAATTTTGTGTCCTGGACAATCCACAGTATTTGTTATGAGCACTCACCTCCTTCAACAGGTTCATGAAGCGGGGTCCGTACCGCCATGGTTTATGTCTGTGGCACTGCAGAGAGCTTACTGTCATCTGATTGGCCCGCTGTAGTGCCATGGCAACCATGAACACAGCATCATACATGAGAGCAGCTGATGTCTACATATAAACAAAAATGATACCAAAATATCACTAAAGCTCAAGCAATCAGAAGTAATCATCACAACTTTTTGATTTAACATATTTCCACTGCAGCTATTCACATGAAATTATGAACAGATAGTAATAATAATAACATAATAAAACTACATAAAGGGGGCAGTGGTGGCCTGGTGGTGATCCCAGGGTCGGGGGTTCAAGCCCCACTATCATCAAGGTTGTCACTGCTGTCCGCCAGTGCAGCTAACTGGGTTATCAAAGGCCAGTCTTGTCTCTCACTGTCTGTGGTGAGAGTCATGTAAAACGTCAACATGTTTCTGCCCTGTGATGCCCTGGTGAGCTGTCCAGGGTGTACTCTACCCTCGCCCAGGGTCGGCTGAAATGATTGCCAGCCTCCCCGCGACCCTAATTAGGATTAAGCGCTTCAGAAAATGAATGAAACTACACAGAAATTTAAATTATAATATTCCAACCTATCAAAAATTATGTGCAATGAATTTAAATGAAATCAAAGTTGATTTTCATGGCTGTATGGAGTCTGTCCGTTGTCCATATGCATCGTGCCACTGAATGGCTGTTATGCCTCACTGAGTTGCCTAACAGTGGTTGTCAAGGACGCTGAAACTGGTCTAGTTATAAAATAAAACTGTTTATAAAATAAAGTTGTTTCCTTTTTACTGAAAAACATCCAAACAACAACAAATTAAAATTATTTTACAGTTGAGCTCCCATGTGTGTTTGAGAAAGAACAAGAGAGAGAGAGAGAGAGAGAGAGAGAGAGAGAGAGGAAGGGAGGAAGGGAGGGAGGGAGCACATCGGGCCATGACATCACTGGCTGTCCAGAAAGTTTTTTAATTATACAAATTATATGGAGGTTACACTTAAGAACCAACCATCCATGAATTTGCTACCTAATCCTACTCAGCAGACTATGGGCGAAGGCAGAGTACACCCTGGACAGTTCGCCAGTCCATCACAGGGCCAACATATGCAACCATTCACACTCACACCTAGGGAACAGCCAATTAGCATGTGCATGTGTTTGGACAGTGGGGAAAAAAACGTAGTACCCAGAGGAAACGCACACAAGCATGGTCCTCACCCAGAGTCGGCTGAGATGGGTGCCAGCCTCCCTGCGACCTGAATTAGGATTAAGTGGTTCAGAAAATGGATGGATGGATGAAATCTCAGAATATTTTTTACATTATGGTGCCCACATCACAATACCATGATTAACATGTTTTTAATGGCACAACAGCACAAGTTTTTCTTCACTGCAGTTTGGTGAGTCATGGACTTATGACCTTGTGGTAATTAGTGCTAGTGGAAATAAGTGTTCTTTATATGTTATTTTTTCAGAAAAATACAACACTTTTCTCTAGCTCAGAATGTATATTCTTCATGCAAATATATAACACTCGTTTATAGATAATTTGATCAATCGGTTTTGGTCAATTTGAAAAGTAAGATGCATTGAAGGTGGCACTACGGTTTTCCAGGGAAATGTGGGGGACATGTGACATGCCTAATTATAACTCCACAAAGGTAATGCTGAAACCACAATCACATTGTAAACACGTGTCTGGAATACAAAGGGATATGTTTTTAGGTTTTTTAAGTCTCTGCTCCATCTTTTTAAAACAACCTCAACCACCGATATCAATTCTAGTTAGTGCACAGTGCTGGCCTTTCTCACACTGTATACTTGACTTTGACTTGAAAGGTATAATTATTTAAATCAGAATATGGATTTCTATCCAAAGCATTAGTTAAAACTGTTACACCTAAAACCCATCATGACTGAAAAATAAGAGAGATCAATCCTTACCGTCATCATGCCACTCGTCAGGCCACTTTCAGGTCTGTATGGGGAAAAGTGCCATTCTGTGCTCCATTTTTGAACAACAGAGGCAACATAGGAGTTGTCCAGCTTTATCAGGCGGAAAGCAGTCATGTTTACACCAGTGTATCGGTAGGGCTCCAGGTCAAGTGCAAAGAGATCCTTAAAAGTAGTCAATAAAGTTTTTTTTTTTTTTCAATTAATAGTTACTGGTGTTTAAAACTAAAAGGTTTGCAGAAAAAAAAAAACAGGACATTTCTGACAAAGGACCTTCATCAGATGTGTAAAGCTACTTCTGAGGCTGTAGGAGCTTGAACTTAGTTAAGAGGTTGATTAAGCAGCTAATAAAGAACTTTTGTACTAAATGCCCCAATTTACCTTAACTCAACAGTCATTACTCAACTGCTGAATGTATTATGTATAATTATATAATTATCTCAAAAGTTTTCTCAAAAAAGTATTTTTAACTTTGTGTTTGATAGAAGGTGTGAGGCACAAAAATTAAGCACATGTAATAGATCTATATGATATTTCCATGTGCAAATAAAGAGTTGCTATATACTGTTTTTGCAAACTTACCAGAGTAGTGAAGAAAAAATGATAGTACTCAGTCATCATCCCCATCGACATTAGCTATAAAAACAACAAATAAATGAAAAAGAAGCCATTAAAACCTATACTGTTTTATGAAGAGCTGAATTTAAAAGTAGGGTTGATAGTAAAAAAAAAAAAATAATATATCCACAAATCAAAAAAGAATGGGATGTATGAATAGTAGTGTAGTAATTTCTAAATATATTTTTACTTATATTTAATTGCAGACAGCATGAACAAAAGATATTTCATATTTGACTTTAACTTCATTTCATTATTTTTATTTACATCTTGTGCTTCTTGCCTGCAAGACAATCCAAAAAATTTGGGACAGGGCAACGTAGGGCTAGTAATGAGGTAAAAACATTTAAATAATGATATGATTTGGTGGAAAAAAATGATCAACAGAGGTCTTCAGAGGCCTGCTGAGCTGCCAGCTGGGATGGGCTCCAGCCTCCCTGTGACCCTTTATAGAGGAAAAAGGGATTCAGAAAATGAAATTATTCATGTCATCATATAACTGTAATCATGATTTGGTACAAAGGCAGTATCCAGGACAGGCCTAGACTTTGAGGAGTAAAGATCAGGAAATAAATGTGGATATTTCACCCTCTACATCATGTCAAATACAACGATTCAAGGAATTTGGAGGAATTGTGATGTGTAAGGAGTAAGGACACAAGCCTAAGCTAAACATCTCTGATCTCTAATCCCTCAGACAGAACTGTTCCAGGAACTGTCATTCATATACAGCTGATATACCCACACTGGCTCCGGATTATTTTGGCAAATGTCAAGCACTACAATAAAGAGTTATATCCACAAATGTAAATTTTTACTATGCAAAAAGGAAGCCTTATGTTAACTGTGTCCAGAAACACTGTCAGCTTCTCTCGGCCCCGAGGCATCTGGGCTGGCATTACATGTGTATTGAGCTCAGATAAAACAGTATTTCAGCTTTTTTTATGTTGTACAAATGGACATCATTGCACCAGACCAAAAACACTATTAGAAAGTCCAAAAGCCAGAGTATGTAATGGTATGGGGGTTGTGTCCGTGCCATTGGCAATAGTAACTTTTATTCTGTGGTGGCAGCGTTAATGCAGAAAAGTACATTTAGATGTAGGATCAGCATCTTTTTTCAGGGACACCCATGCATATTAAAATAAGAAAATGCAAAGTTACATTCTGCATAAACAACAACGGCAGCAGAAGAGAGTGTAGGTGCTGAACTGGCCTGCCTGCAGAATCTGGAGCAAATTTTGATATGAAAAATGCAACAATGGCCCCATATTGTTACAGAGCTTAAAACCTAGTTGAAAGAAGAATGCGATAAAATTACACCTGGAATGGTTCATCATGTGCGGCACGGTGGCGTAGTGGTTAGCGCTTCTGCCACATAGCAAGAAGGTCCTACATTCAAGCTCTGTGCCTGATGAGGGCATTCAGTGTGGAATTTGCATGCCCTCTCCGTGCTTGCATGGGCTTCCTCTGGGTACTCTGGTTTCTTCCCACAAAAACATGCACATTAGACTAACTGGTTTTTCTCAAATGACACCAGGTGTGAGTGTGACTGTGAATGGTTGAGGGTGTGTTTGCCCAGTGATGGTCTTATGAACTTTTCAGGGTGTACCCCACCTTTGCTCGGAGTCGGCTGGGATGGGCTCCAGGCTCCTGTGACCCTAATAAAGTATAAAGTGGATCAGAAATTAAATGAAAATTTAAAAAAATACTTCATCGCTTGCTGTCCTCCAGTCATTTAAAGACAAACATAATGCTAGGTATTACACATTTATTATTTGAGTAAGAATCATTTTTGCAATATTGTATTTTAAAGCATTTTTATTTTTGTATCTACCATATTTGCAATTAAATTTAAGCGTTTTGAGATGACATCAGGATATGGGTGCAGCCATGTTCCAATAAATCCAGGCTGTTGATTGAGCCTCGTATTCTTACAAATTTGTAGGAAATTGTAATATATTCGGCAAAAAAATAGCAGAATGTATCAACAGCAAAATTCAGCCATGCATGTACGAGATAGAACATGAATTCGATAAGAATAGCAGGGACAAACATGCATAGGCTTGACATGTGTTTACCTTTATACCAGTTAAAAACAGATGTTGCACCAAAGTGTGTACAAGTGTGGTACATAAAGCCACAAAATACATACAGAAAAGAAAGAAGACTATTAGAATGACAACTCTGAAAACAAGACAGAATAACAAAAGAGATGTAGAATAAACATAATACAGAACATAATGCAAAAAATAATTAAGTTCTTGTCACAGAACACTGAGTATTTCCCCCATGTGGTCAACAGCACACTTTGTATCATCATGGTTTTATTAAATGTCATTCTTGTGACATAGAAATCAGGTAATCGGTCAAGGTGACCTAGTTTTTTTTAGGGTTAACAGACATGTCCATGGGTGTATCTAGTTTTAATAACAAACGATCCTGTGCTAAATTTGATACATCTGACTTTTTACATGACCACATGCATATTTCATATGGCCCCTGTGACCTTGAAATTAGGTCACATAGGTGACCCAATTTCAATAGAATTGAAGACCTTGACACTAAGTATAACACAGATATGAAAAAAAAAAAAAAAAAAAAAACTGCACTCATGCAACTTATACAGTTACATGATTTATAAAGTGGAGGAAAAGACATGGGCCTTAAACTCATTAAACATCCATGCATTCATTCATTCTTGAAGAATCTTAATCCTCATTAGGGTCTCAGGAGGCTGATGCCCATCTCAGCCGACTCTGGGAGAAGGCGGGGTACACCCTGAACAGCTCGCCAGGCTGGGTCTTAAACTGTGTTTTGAAAATTAGGTGAGAAGAAGAATTCATGTGAAAAGGGGTAAGAATTCCACTGCTTAGGGGCAACAACAGAGAATGATCTGTCGCCTCTACACCTCAGACGAGATCATGGGACAGCGAGAAGTTGTTGATCGGATGACCTTAGTGCTAGTAATGTGTAGAAATGATGGAGGTTTATAGATGTAATTTGGAGCAAGACAACGGAGAGACTTATAAACAAACAACTACACTTTTTTTAAATGATTCAGAATCTCACCGGTAACCAGAGTAGAGAATCTTGTACCAGTGAATTGTGATTCTTTTCCATTGTACCTGTTAAGAGTCTAGCTGTAGCGTTCTGAATAATCTGAAGGAGTGACAGAGCAGACTGGGTCAAACACACATACAAGGAGTTACAAGAGTTTATAACTACTGTGTTGTCTTTAACTACTAACAATCTAAAATGACACTGCAGCATGTTGACACTCAGGATAGTTGAACCTGTGGTATGTTACATTCTCATGAGACTTGTTTGTATGCTCAGCACGGCAGTTCAAATGGAATTATAAGGGAAATCATTTTACAATACGGTAATTTCCTGTACATGCATGCAAAAATGAAGCACTGTGTTTGCCTTTTAGTGCTACGAGAAGGAATGACGAAATATAACTCATTGGTGGTAGCGCCATGTTGGAGGCGATACTGCTAATATATCTGATATCTGTAGCTGGGGCACTCAGGATTCCCTCCGTGGTCTATTCTGGCGGTTTCAGCCAGTTCCTCAGCAATTTCTGGCCATTTCCCCGAGTGGCTACCTTTTGGCTTTTTGGGGGTCACTGTTGTTTATACTCACTCCTTTGAACAAACTGCTTTATCCTGCTAGGGATCTCAGCCAACACTGGACTAAGGCGGGGTACAACCCTGATCAGCTCGCCAGACCATCGCAAGGCTAACACATACACACTCACACCTAGAGGCGATTTGGAAAATCCAATTAGCCTACTGTGCCAGTCTGTTGTAGGAAATGAGGTATCCAGAGGAAATCCACGCAAGCACGGGAAGAACATGCAAACTCCATGCAGAAATGCCTGAGGACTCGAACCCAGGACCTTCTGCTGTAAGGCGTATGTGCTAACACTGCACCACCGTGCCACCCAATGTTTTTTTTTTTTTTATAAATTAAAAAGTTTGTTTAATATTAAACTCCCTCAAACAGCATGATTCCTTTTCTGTCTTGAAATGTTTTCTTTAAAGCCAAACATTTACATTTGTCCACATGTAGCCATAAAGAGCATGTCATTACAATGCACTACACTTCCTGATTCAGTTAGAAACAAACAAACAAACAAAAATTTATACAAATAAATGGTGACCCTCTGTAACATTTCTGTAAAAATTTAAGATAGTGTCTAATGCTCTCAGAGCTATTTTTAATAGCCAAAGCCATTGAAATTGGCTGAGTCCCGAATGCATTACAAAGTGGAAAATGCGTTACTGACCCAGCTTTTTAAAAATGTGTTTTATTTAAAAAAAAAAAAAAAAACAAACAATAAAATTCATGAAATAAAACATAAAAAAAATGTGTTATTGTATTGTTCTGAGTGTAATACATGTTAAAGATTATTTAAAAACATTGGTTACAGTTGTAAAAATTTCCAGATACCATCCTAACGTTTTGTGATTTGAGGTTATAAAAGAAAATAAAAGAAATTAATTCATTCATGAATCAACCTGCAAAACAAAAGCAAACAAAACCCTGCACATATTTTCAGCCTGAACATTTTATGACAAAAGCTCTTTAAGTTTTAGGAGCTCCAGGTCCCTTTCTCACCTGGTAGTAACATGTGATCAGGACAGCTCTATGTACTTCCCAACTCTCTTCACTTCCACTCAGTGTGCAAATAAACATATTATTTACAGTGGAGTGCAGTGAAGATTCTACACCACCACTTTTTTCTAAAAGGGCTTCTAATAAAAAGAAGTAAAAAAAATTACTTTTCTATGATTTTTTGGTGAAAATGTATTGAACGATGCTATTGTAGGCAGTGAGAACCAAAATTGTATATAAAAAGTATATTGAGGTAAAAGTATGGATAATAAACAAAATAATAAACAAAAACACCGAAAATACCAATTTTTAAAAAAAAATTTAAAGGTGTTACAAAAAAAATTGTTTTTTTAACTTTTGCATGAACTTCAAACCGTATGGAATGGTTTAGCGAGTGAAGAAATAAAAAATACAGTAGACTTATACAACCTAACAAAATGAAGAAACCAAGAACTATTAAAGTATTTATTTCATGTAATATTGGATCATATTGATGAGAATAAGTAAACAAACAACAATATATAATAATAACAAAAATAACAGTCTCTCTTTTTGAGAAAAAAAAAAAAAGTTAATATTTATTGTGGCCACCCTTTACTTTGATTACAGCATTTAACCTTTCAGGCATTGTGTTTATTCATGCTATGCAAAAGTCAAAAAAATACAATTTTATTCATTCTGCATATTATCAGGACTCCATCAGAGAGTTTAAAAACATGATTGTACAATTACTGCAGCTAAGGCCAGGATGAAACGTGTCATGATCTCAAACAAATGGGGATACATTTAATGTAGGCAAATATTCCCTCACTTTTATTTAATTAACAATAGCAATATTATTTGTTTATTTAAGCTGTAAACTACCGTATAATAGTCAGCAAAAAAACATACATTCTGTAATTGAACACAAGAGTTTTATTAAATAGTACTTTTAATAAAACTCTTGTGTTCAATTACAGAATGTATGTTTTTTTGCTGACTATTATACGGTAGTTTATACAGGATTATTAAATGCTACTCTGGCCACCAGAAAAAGTCCAGGATAAACACTGGTGCCGAACCTTGAAAACATTTATTCTGTTGTTGTTTTGGGTAATGGGGGCTCAATGGGTAAAGCTTTGAGTTACTAATCAGAAGGTCGGGGTGGGAGTGGGGGTGGGGTGTGGTTAATTCAGTTAAGTGTTGCGATTCTCTTTTGCAGCGATTCCTATATTACCACACTGGCTCCAAAATCAATTTATTTTATTCCTTTTTAATTTATATATTTGAATTTAAGGTGGTGAAATGTGGCTGTTCCTCTGTAGTCCTACATGTCCTAAAATCTCCAGCGTCTCATGTGGTAGGAGTGAATTGTTTACTAACAGCAAATGTAGTTTTCTTGTTTACTTTTAATTTTAATTAAAATTTACACTGTTGTATTTGAAGTATAGTTTAAATTCTGTCCTCTGATTTTAAGGGCAAAAAAAAAATAATGTTCTTGTCAGGGGAGTGCTGAGAGCGCAGGTGTGAAGAGAAAGGATCAGGATGCAAATGCACACAGCTAAATGTAACATAATGGGAGATAAACTGGAGACTAAAACAGAAATAAAACAAAAGCACCAAAGAAAACAAGAGTCCAGAAGACCAGCATACAGAAAGTATGACAACCAGAAGGGAGGAATCTACATGGACACTTGGAGCTATTCATATATTTCTGATTCGTCCATCCCCAAACGCATCTTACTACCAGGTATGAAGGGACCATAAACACGTGTATTTTCATTTTAATCCGTCACCTGTTTTAGCAGCTCAGAGGCCATTTGGTGGGAGCAGTCAAAAATGACACAGAACTCTTGCTCCTTCTTCATCTCCTTGAGAAGTGGGCGAGCATCACTGCTCTCCGTGGGCAGCTGGCGAATCCGCACCTTCACACCATTTCTAGATGGTGCTTTGATCACCTCCTGCATGCGCATTAGGCCTGGTAAAAGTGAACATAAAGCGGAACTCAAAGGAAGAACAAGAAATTTAGGAAGAAAACAAACTCATTATGGGCTGGAATAGTTTTTGTTTTGTGGAGTTGTTTTTGATTTCCCTGGTGTGAGAAGAGTGCTGGTCTGTATCACAAAAATTGGTGCCCTAATCATGTTCTGCTCATTTAGCATGCAAACACCTTGTTCACTTTGTCTAACTGAAATTTTTACTTGTAGTAGATGGGTTGGTAAAAACAACCCGAATGTTTGGAAAATAGACCAGATGCTCCAAATAGATGCTCGTGCTGGTAGAATCATTTGATAATATTTGTCAAAAATAGAAAGTCAATATATTAATCCCACTCTATTCGCCTCTGAGGGGGACCCACACACCTCTGAGGGGGACCCACACACTAAATTTGGTGATCCTACATCTTTTCTTCCAATATGTCACACAAATAAAACCCCAAAAACAGAAAAAGTGACCTTAAAACAAAGTCAAGGTGCCCTGTATACAATCCAAGCCAAGACCTTACTGGGGGAAGCCACCCACCAGATTTGGTGGTCCTATTTCATTTCCCTCTAAATTTATAGCATGAACAAGCCTTGACAAGCTGAATATAGAAAAAGTGACGGTGCTAAAAATTTGCTTTCTTGGAATGAGTTATGCAACTTTTTGGCAGTACACTTTGGCGAATAAATGCAGGTACGTGGGGGTAAATCATCTACACTGTTCAAGACTGAAACAACTGCTTCATTCCTTTTAATAATAAATGATCATATCCTCAGATCGACAGGGATTTACTTCCAAACTACTGTCTTTAATGAGGAATAGGAGATACTGGTATATTCATATTCCTATGAATCACAGTGAACACACTAAATATATGGACTAAATGAAGAAAAAACTATAGAGGAAATTCTTCTTCTTATTGTTGCTGTTGGTTAAGGAAAGACTAGTTACCCCATTGCTTATTTTATATCATCAATCCAAAATATGAAACAGAGAATTAATAAGAGTCCTTGCTAGAACCAGAAGATATAACCACATCACCCATCTCTCATCCACACAGCACTGGTTCAGTTACTGAGCGGGAGTCAGATACTGTCTTAATGTTTAAGTTAAGGCAGAATCTCCGATTTGTACATGTGCTCCTTGGTTTACAGAAATTAAACAAAACAAAGAGTGTGTGCCCACTTTTACCTTTTTTTCAAACATTTTACTGACAGCTTTTTATTAGGTAAAGGAGCAGATCTGGAGCGTTGGCAGGTAAACCCTGGGAAGCAAGCTTTAGCAAGCTGGGATGTCTGGATTGCGTCACCCCCCACCCCAACACTTCTTTTTTGTTGACGGTGACGTGGCTGGCTGCTGTCTTAGCTAGTCTTGCTGGAGTCCCTGGTTGCACTTCATATGCTCCGTTTATAACCACTTCATCACAGTGAGATTACTCGACAATCTCTTTCTCTCTCTGTGTTTCTGTTAAGCTAAACATACTACTTCTGAGATACCAGTGATCCTGATCCCCCTGCTCTCCGAACCTGGGTAATCCATCCTGATGTCCTACTTCTGGTTGGAGTCCTCATCACTAGTTTCTGCTTACGATGACTCCATATGGTCTGCCTAAATATTACCCTCAGAAGTTGTGAAGATATAGACTGTTGTTGATCCAAAGTTTTTTTTAAATGGCTTAAAATTACTATTATAAAATAGCATAGAAATAGAAATGCCCTCGCCACATATCGTGCGGACTTCTATATCAGAATTCATTTTTCGATCAATGATGGTAATCCATCCAGGCTCAGATACAGCAAAACAGGTCAAAGCCATGATACCAACACCACCACAGATGGGATAAGGTTCTCCAAATGTAATGCCTCTCATTTAAAACAAAAAGATCTATATTGGTTTTCTCATATCCACAAAAATTTTTCCAGTATCTTTTTGGCTTGTAAATGTTTAGTGGGCAGCTACTTTTTAAAGAGCAGCACAACTCCTGTCGGTGAAGGAAATCTCAACCTTAACATTATCCTTAGGCTTACAGGCCTTAAGTTGCTTAAACGTTATCCTGATTTCTTTGTAACCTAGACAACTATTACATGCATTGCTCTTGGAATGATCTTTGTGGGTTGACCCGTCCTGGGGAAGATGACAGTGGTCTTCAATTTCTTGCATTCGTGTACAGATCCACCATCTGTCTGACTGTAGATTGGTGGAGTCCAAACTCTAGTTTTGTAACAGTTTCCAGTTTGAAATGTCAGAAATGTCCTTTTTTTATGCCAAGATACACCTCCAAACATGTGCTGTGAAGATCAGACTTTGATAGATCCCTTGCCTTTAAATGAAAAAGGACACACCTGATTGAAACCACCTGAATCCATCTGCATCTTCAAAATAATTGTTATTATTTTGCCACTCACAGATATTCTGCTACATGGTTTGTATTTTTGTCTGGTTTTACCCAAATGAGGATGGGTTTCCCTTTTGAGTCTGGTTCCTCTCAAGGTTTCTTCCTCATGTTGTCTGAGTTTTTCCTTGCTCACTGGGGATATGTAGGGTTTGTAAAGGAATGTTTAAATTCTTTAACAAATTTGTTGTTGACTATGTAAAGCTGCTTTGTGACAATGTCACTTGTAAAAAGCGCTATACATATAAAACTGCACTGAATTGAATTGAACCGAACCATTAGGGTTTGTGCCCACCAAACACATCATTTGTGCCCACAGCTCCATACAGAGTGCTTGTTTCAAGTGTTTATGATTGCTATGTTAAAAAACAAACTGTGAGCTCAAATCAGATCCAAGGCAAAAGTTCTGAGGATAGGAAGAGAAAATGGCTAACCCATTTCAAGTTTCTACTGGGGTCAACTGCATTCTACGACTCAAAACACATGAGAAGTCAGACAACTGTTCAATGATTTGGAGATTTTAACAAAGCCCTTTACGCCAGAGGAACTCCAGCAGGCTAGAGAAAGAAATGGGTAATAAATTGGCTTACTTTTGACAACATCTTCTTAGAGTTCTGTAACCAGGCATTAGAAAATGGAGTTTGTCCCTGATCAGTGGATGATAAGTAACATCATACCTGTCCCAAAGAACCTTTCTGACACCAACAACTACCGAGACATCTCACTCACATCACTGTTGGCAAATATTCTCAACATGATGATCCTCAACCGGATTGAGCTGGAGAAAGAGAAGAAGCTGAGACAACCAGATTGGATTTAAAAGGTAGATCTACCATTAGTCATATCCTAACCCTCAGAAAGATCCTAGAAAGAGCCAGAGCAAAAAACTCCCTGTTGTCATTGTCCTCAATTGACTTCAGGAAAGCAATTGGCTAGAGAGACCCCTGATGAAGATTCTATTGGTATACAGCATCCCAAAGAATATTGTACACCTAATATCCCTGCTTCACACTAACACCAGAGCCCGGGTGCACCTCAGATGGTATAACACCCTGGAAATACTGCCTGGTGCACTCCAGGGTGATACTATAGTTCCCTAGACGTTCATATTCGTAGTGGATTATTGTATGCATCTTGCACCAGAGAAGCACCAGGATCTAGGATTCACTGTAACACCAGCAGTCGGAGATTAAAGGCCAAGAGATTATCAGACACAGAGTTTGCTGATGACATTGCTCTGGTGATGAATGCAGTGAAGGAGGCTGAGTTGATGAGAGATGTGGAAAAAGGGTCAGTGAGTGTGGGGATGAAAGGATGAATGCAATTAAGACAAAATATTTGATGAATAACATCAGAGAGCCAGAGGGGAACATGAGTGTGGGTGGGCAGCCAGTAGAATTAGTGGATGTATTTCTGAATTTTGGAGCTAAGAACAGAAACACAGACGAAGACATAATGGCTTCCCTTCTTCCACCTTCACGGCTGAAGTGCCCTTGAGCAAGGTTCCTAACCCCGAACTGCTCTCTGGGTGCTGCAATATGTGGTAGCCCACTGCCCTGAGTGTGTGTGCCCTCTTTGGATAGGATAAATCCATCAAGTTTCCTCAAGAACATCACGATTCGATCCCATGACCCCCTACACTCATCATGACTCTCTCAAATCGTAGAGATTGCGGACATCGTGCCCCAGCGTAAACCCAGGGTTACTTGTTAGCTAACCTATACGTCACCTAACTGACTACAAATATGACTGTGACAAAGGTCACTTACCTGACAACTCAACACACATGGCAACATTCCTTCATGCTGTTCATTTCAAATATTGATCAAAGTAAGCTTTCAAGACCTTAAATAGTTGTGATGTCAGTTACAACCACGATAATTTCCTCTCTGCCATTACTGCCACTGTTGATATAAGTCCCGCCCCTTGTTGATTTTGAGTTGGTTTGAGAGAAATGGCACTGACAATCTCAGCAGTGTTCCAAAAGCTGAACTATTTTCTACTGATTGTAGTTTTATGGCTAAATAAAAGATCGCTCTAAACAAGTCTCCTTGCAAAGTACAAAGAGCAAAGCCATTCATTCATCCATCCACCAATTCATTGCTGCACTGCTCATCCATCTATTTTCTGTTCCACTTACCCATGAGACAGTACCGTGAAATCGGGCGGGAGGCAGGGTACACCCTTGGCAGAATACCAGTCTTTTGCCGGGCAAACACAGAGAAAAACATCCATTCACAGATGCAGTCATACAGTGGACAATTTAGAGGAACCAGTTGCCATAATCTTCATGTCTGGATGAAACTTTATTTCTTTATAGATCTTATAGAACAATTTTCATTCTGATCTGATAAAATTTTGTAGTCATATAAGCTTCTGCATCAGGTCTGGATGAAACTCAGTCTTACATCAATGCTTTTGAGGAAAATTTCATTTAAATTGGATTTGTTTTTACAGAGATTTTTTTATTTCAAGTATTAGAAAGATAAACATTTTTTAAAATGTTGATAATTTTTGTGATGTCAACAATGCATGGATTCTTACCAAAATTTAAACTGTGGACAGGAAGTTGCTAACAAACAGACAGACAAACAAACAAAAATAATAACCGCCTTGGTGAAGGTAATAATTATTAAGTCTTCAAGATAAGTATTTCCCCACACACATTCCTGAATCGCCGGTCGGTTTTCCCTCCATATAATCACGCATTCTTTTAATCCAGTGACCTACTCTAGTAAGAGAGAGTATTGCCTATATGATGGGGTAATGACAAAGCAGTATTCAATAATTCATCCTTTTCCCAATTCAATATAACTTCAGTGTACAGTGTAACTGGAAATATACATCAGGGAATCGCTGGGCTCAGAGGGAACTCTGCATGATCTGAACATGATCAGTTACATCATGTTCTATTTGTCTGGCTGTGCTTCTTATTTTATAATTATATAAACTGACTTGGGTGACGAAAGTTGTTGAACAAGAACTAAAAAAAGACAGTCAATGCATTCTGCACCTGACACTACTGTTTGCTACTTTCACACCTCGCCGCCTCCTTCTTTCCTCACTGCTGTTCCACCGCGTGAAGCAAAATTAGCCTAAAACTCTAGTCAATTCTTTTCTTTCCTTCATACACTTATGCATTAACTTCTCAAACCACAATTACTTTCTGTGGATCTGACCCAAACAATCATAATAACTTATGTTTTAGCAACGTTTGACAAAGTTGCGATCACATTATTTTTTGACTCCCAAAAACTTTGCTAAAATGTTACAAATTACATTATCAATATATGTCTCAAAAACACTGTCAGAATGGGCTCCCGAGTGGCACATCGACAAGGTGCACGACTATCAACCCGGAGATCACAAGTTCGAGTCCGGATTGATGCCACAGCCATCCGTGACCGGAAGTCCATGAGAGCTAATTGGCCGAGGTCTCACGGGAGGGAGGGCATACGCTCACTTTTCTGTCACTCACAGGAATCACCAGCCAATCATGGTAGCGCTTTCCCTCCGTGTGTTAGACCGCCCCCTAAATACGCATGCGCAGCAGTTCGAAAAAAAGGTGGGTGGCGGGCATTGGATGTCACAGAGGGGACATGTGCATGTTTACGCCCCTCCCTGGTTGGTGGTAGTCATGTGATAGGGAAGGCAATACTTGGCGGGTGGGAAATGGATACGACTAAAATTAGGGAGAAAAATGGGGGGAAATCCAAAAAAACTAAACAAAAAACCTGTCAGATGATCAAAACAACGTTGTGCATAAAAGGCATGTACATATTCTCAATAAACATTATGGTTTAACACTGTCACAACGTTCAGATAACATTTTTGTGCAAACACCCAATAATGACCATATTTTCAACAATGTTGCAAAATGTTATGTTAGCAGGGGAGCTAATTAAAAATTATTGAAAAGCAGGACAGTTTGCCATATCAGCCTTTCATTTGTAGAAATCTATCAGTCTTCATGCAACTCAATAAACCAGATTGTCAGAGTTGTGCCTCAAATGTGCTATGCTAGTCTATTAGCTTTACGGTGCAGGCGAAATAACTGTTAAGAGTTATCCTAGATAGGAAAACTGTTGACTAACTAACTATACAGGTTATACCAACAGCCATACTGCTAGCATGTAAGAATGATATATTAATCTCAGCAGTTGTCCATTTCAAAGTATTTCCCAATAGTTTTAAATTTTAATCTTCCAGATCTAATGTAACGCACATCCACTGTGTCACCCCAGTACAGACAGCCTGCAGTGCCAATAAAATAGTCTCAGACTGCTTTAAGTGCTAAATTGTACAGAGGAACTTTGTGTGTCACATCTCCTCAAGTCGTTTTACTGCAATGCCACCAAAAGACAATCTCCCCATATAATATATTACTCTATTGTCATGTTCACTGAAAAGTGCCAAAATCAGTTTTGAAAAACCTGGTCTGAAGCAGCTAACACAGCACTTCAGGACTGTTGTGAATGCACAAATTGGAATGCTGCTACACACCACAGCACCTGTCCCTTTCACGACACACCATTTCTTGTCATAAATATCAAACGTGTTTGATATATCTGATTCTAAATCAGGAGGGCTCCGATCACCAGTCGGTGACTGTAAGATTATGACTGTGAACTCCTCACACTACAAGATTATTTGGTGAGATAATTGCTTCCAACCAGGCATTAAAAGTATAAACACGGATTATCAGAAAGGGCAACTAGGACCCAAAATAGGTTAAGCGATGAACAGATTATCCTGTCTGGTGGGGTTAGCATTAGGCATGAATGGGAGAAGAGTGTAGCCTTAAAAGTAAATGGTCTTTCTCACGCACACAAACACACACATTGCAAAGACACAGTAAACTCTGACTCTTTGTATCATGCCTTGATCTATGTTTATGTTTTGCTCTCTCCACTGAATCACTCATAAGAAAAGGTTTAAAGTATTTTGACCTGCGTCATCCTTGTACTCTTTGGATTTCTCGGTTTGTACCATCTACTCTGACATGTACACTCACTCACTCACTAATTTGCCAAACTGCTTAATCCTATTAGGGGTGCGGGGACGCTGGAGCCTATCCCAATACGGCGTGGTGATGTAGTTTACAGCAGGCTATGGTCGCTGTACGTCCAACTGCTGGATGTTCAAGTGGTATTCAAAAACAAAGTTGGCTTTATAGACAGACTTTTGAGGGTAAACTTGGCCTGATAGTGCCGGACAGTATTCATCCCACTCGGGAAGGTGCCGCTCTCATTTCTTGCAGCATGGCACATAGTCTAAGAACAGGACTAGTCAGTCAGTGACTATCCAGAGCCAAGGCCAGAGAGCAGACAAACAGGCTAAT
>JAQMYF010000016.1:7280751-7297683 GCA_030014195.1 Neosilurus mollespiculum
CTCACCTATGGTCACAAGCTTTGGGTAGTGACCGAAAGAACGAGATCGCGAATACAAGCAGCTGAAATGAGCTTCCTCCGCAGGGTGGAAGGTCTCTCCCTTAGAGATAGGGTGAGAAGTTCTGTCATCCGGGAGAACCTCAGAGTAGAACCGCTGCTCCTTCGCGTTGAGAGGAGCCAGTTGAGGTGGCTCGGGCATCTGATTAGACCCGAATGCCTCCCTGGTGTGGTGTTTCGGGCATATCCGACCGGGAAGAGACCCCGGGGCCGACCTAGAGCACGCTGGAGGGACTACATCTCTCGGCTGGTTTGTGAATGCCTTGGTGTCCCCCCGGAAGAGCTGGAGGAAGTGGCTGGGGAAAGGGACGTCTGGACCTCATTGTTTAGGCTGCTGCCCCCGCAACCCTACCCCGGAACAAGCGGAAGAAGAAGAATGAATGAATGAATCCTGTAAAGTGCTGACCATACAATCTTGGGTGGATTGTCTACTTGTTAACAACAGTTGTTGGGGATGGAACCTGATGGGACACCAATAGATACGCGTACAACACTTAAGTCCTTGTATGCGGCGTGGGGGAAAATTTTCGGGGGAAATGATTAAAGGCACCACATATATGGAACTGTATTTCTCCAAAAACTCACACAGGAAGATTTTTTTTTACAAAGCACAATAAAATGATGTTTCTTTCTAAGTGTATCAATTTGAGGACTTTCCTGAAGGCCAGTTTGACTTGGACATGCTTTTTTCAGCAACATTTCTGTTGACAGTGCTACCTTTATCCTATGTATATCTTGAATCAACTATTCAGCAACTGGTAAAGAAATGTTTCATTGGTTTGGTTAGTCTTTGGAGGATTTAACCGTACCACATGCAACTGTCTCACTTAGTGTAGAGTGACCCATATAAAAAGGTTTTACTTTTTTTTTTTTTATTAATTATGTGGTATATGCATTTGTTTGCAAAAAAAACAAACAAAAAAAACCCAGTTTATCTGATCAATCCTTTGTTTTTCACATAACAGTAGCCTCAGGATAATGGATAATACATACAAAGTGTTTGTGTTGCAAAAAGGTGGCATCTAGCCACTGGGAAAAATAATCACAACCAGGTAATCATATAAGAATTGCAGCAGGCCTAAGTTCAAATTATTTTTGTTTTTGTTAAGTTAAGCACCCAAACTGTGAAGTTTTGCTAAATTTCATATGACGTTTATTGAATTGTTTTGACTGGTATATTCCACCTTTCTACACAGATACCAGAGAATTTATAGAGCTTATCGCCCACATAAACTTGGCTCTGTTTAAGTGTGTAATCCTCAAGGCAGCAATTGCTTTGCCTTTAAATGGAGAGAATTCAAAAGTGCATGCTGACATGGCTCCTTTATTAATGACATCGGTAAACCCTTCCATTCATGCAATTTAAAAAACCATGCAGGTACAGGTCAATAACATCCATAAATGCTGACTTTGGACATGAGAATGAGGACAAAGCGTGATCTCAGTGACCATGGCATGGTTGCTGATGTGAGACTGGGCTGGTCTGAGTATTTCTGTTTGTGGAAAGATCAGACCTTCTGATGCAAAGTCTCCAGGAACTACAAATTTTAATCACAAGATATCGCAGGTATTTTTTCCAAGTATTGGCGTGAAAGTGCATACACATATACAGTGGATATTAAAAGCAGTGTTCTTCCCAGACTGCGGCGCCTGTGGACCACTGTCATTTCCGTGCAAGTACTCCTCTGTTTATTGCTCAAGTATATATAATTCGATCACATGATCATTAAAAAGTGCTAATGTGCTACGATATAATACTGCTGATACACTCACATGCTGAGTGTCATGTCTGACCTTGTGATTGGTTATGTGATAGATTAGTGAGGTAAGCGTGTCGAGAAGAGAGGATGAATATTTACAACATATCGACCCTAAGACTGAATTACATCTTGAAACTTCTGTTTTTGTTTCAGTCCTGATGAGGAAGCTTAAATGCTAATGTTATCTTTAACTTGTGAGTTTTAGCCTGTGTAATGTTACAGTGCCCTAAATAGTGTAAAGCTGCCATTAGTTCACACTTAACATAGTGTAGTTGTATAGGGAACAAGAAGTTATTTGGGGTTTGACCACTGAAGCACCTCTATATAATTTTCATCCAGGAGATCTGTATTAAAACTGGCATAGCAGAGCAATTAAGGGTAGGAAGTGTGCTGTGGGTGTCACATAAGCTCTCTTTCAAACAGGATCCAAGTTCAATGTGTTTCTATTTTTTTGGTTATTTTAATTTTATAATATTGAGAAAGTCCTAACCTCATTTACTTACTCGCCGGTTTACCAAACCGCTTACTCCTAATAGGGTTGCAGGGAGGCTGGATCCCATCTTAGCCAACACTGGGCAAAGGCAGGGTACACCCTGAACAGCTCGCCAGACCATCACTGGGCCAACACACACAAGCATTCACACTCACACCTAGGAGCAATCTGGGGCAGTCAGTTAGCCTAATGCCTTTTCTGAGATGTATGGATGTATGTATGTATGTAATAAACTGATAGAATGAGAATGAGAGCTACCGTGTTTTTCCGGCCCACCAACTCACTCCATGTGGTCCATGAGAGCTTTGAAAGGATATTTTTAATGAACATTCTTTACACCAACAATTATCATTCATTTATTAATTTTCTGAACCGTTTAATCCTAATTAGGGTCGCAGGGAGCCTGACGCTCATATCAGTACACCCTGGACACCTTGTCAGGCCGTCACAGGGCAGAAACACGCTGACGGCAACTCAATGGCCTACTCTTTACGAAGGACAACAATAGTTCTTTTACATGCCTCTCACCACAGACAGTGAGAGACATGGCCAGCCTTTGATAACCCAGTTAGCTGCACTTGGGGGACGGCACTGACATCCCGCTGATAGTGGAACTTGAACCCCTGACCTTTGGACGAGTAAGCCAGCACCCTATCACCAGGCACTGGGTAGTTTAGGTGGTAGCAACTTATGATAAACAATAACAAAGGCATGTGCTATATGTATAGAAGCACAAATTTTTAATAAAAATGTATTTGAAAATAAAAATTTAATTGGCTGGGGTTCAAGCGCAACATGCATAATGAGGAAAACCCATGATGAGTGTGTTTGTGTCGACCCTGCGATGGTCTGTTCAGGGTGTACCCCACCTACACCCCGTGTCAGCTGAGATAAGCCCCCGCCTCTCCGCAACCCTAGAGGATTAAGCAGTTCAGCAAACATGTGACAATGAGAGTCAGTCTCTGTGTTTTTAGTCTGAGCGGTGGTGTATGAGCCTCTATTTTTTGGGTTTCAGTTTTGTTATTATTAATAACATTATATATAACATTTATTTATTATTATTTTTTTTTTTTAAATACAATTTTAAGGGGTATTTGAAGGGGTACTGCTCATAAAATTCATACAAGTGAAAATTTGCATATAGTTTGACAATTTAATAAAAGGTTTACTCAGGTGTCCTTTATCAAATTTATTAATTATTAATAACGCTAATTTAAATCATGTCTGAAATTTTTCAAACAAGGTTGAATTGCAGCAATATTAAAATGCTCATATCTCAGGAAGTGTTTATGATAGGAACAAGAATGAAATGTCAAGTTCTATTAAGCTAAAACAAAAAATAAAAGGCCTCAAAAGTTCCTGGAAATTTCACTTTACTGGAAAATTTACCTATTTGTAAACCCTGTTTTTTGCGGGGGTTTTTTTTCTTTTTTTGGGGGGGGGGGCATTAGGCCATTCCTTTTTTATATCTTGTTTGGTGCGTTTCTATAATGTAAACCCAAGACAGGAGACACTTAATCAATCATCTTAAGGGCAGGTATTTTATTTTTTCTTTAGCAACAGAACAATTTTTGCATTTTGTTCTTCGTTGTATTCTTAAAGAGCTCGTAGTTTGATTTAAAGATGTAATAATCTGAATGCAGGAGTCTGTCCTGAGCTGATGGCGTTCGTGTAGTACTTTTCATTCTCTGTATATTCTGTAGAAACTCCTGATTTAAACAGTTCAGAGACACAAACTGTCCCAACGTTTACCACAAGATTCAAAAAGGAGGCTGCCCTAAAAATACTTTCATAGAATTGCGGCCAATGGCCTGTTCACGCATTAGGCCTACCGAGCTGGGGTCTTCTGTGGACAGCAAATAGGCTAAAATACGCCTATGCACAAGAAACACCACAAATCCAAAAGTGCAAAAGCATGACAAGCCCTGAGCAAAGTGTTGATAGCATCACTTCACACGTCAGATGTTTGTACGCACACGCACTGTGTAGATCGCTGGATTCAAAACAGTGGCTGGGTGCCGCAACATTTCCGACAGGCAAGTACACATGCGCAGATGTACATGATGTTATTACAAGAGCTGCGGTGAGAGGGCAATGAAAGCACCGGAGCTTGGCGCAAAATAAATAAATAAATAAACAAACAAATATCTGTTTTTAAAATTCATTGTGCACTCAGCAAGTTAAGACTGGCGAGAATAAAAAAAATATGTTTTTCCCAATTATTTTTTTAGAAATCATGATTTACATACTGATCCGTAAAACAAGGAATAAAAAATGAATGGCCTTAGTGAACCTGTACCTAAATACATTTTTATACAAAATTATGTTACTGATCTATTTTCATTTGGCCAAATTTACCAATACTTTATCAGTTGCCTCTATTTTGGAGGAACTTTCCCTTGCAGAAGTCATAGCAAAAGTATTTTGCCTAATATTGGGACAGTGAGTTTTCATGTCGACCATGCCACAGTAACCCATACCCAGCAATATAGAGCAAAATAAGCATTGCTCCCTGAGTGTGAGGGATGGTATAATCTCTACCTGTCAATCACAGCATCAATGGTGATGAAATGGTAATTTATTTGCTAACACTGTGGGATTATGAAGGTAAGGTGTATCTTCTTAATTGAAAAAAGAAATAAAAACTAAAAGAAATAAAGTACTAAAATTGTTTATCACCAGTTTCTACACATTTAAAAAGACTGATCAGAACAGAAAAAAATGGACATACATGGAAAGATTTACCAAAGAAGAAGTGAGGACACAGCTGGGACAGATCTAGGCCACACGAGCAATATTTCAAGCCCTTCAGTTCAAATCAAGTCCAGTGATTGGTGGAGGAAGCTCGACTTGTGCTTTAGATAGTAAAGAGGATTAATGGAGGTTGTTAAAACTGATTTGGAGATTTTCTGAAAAGCACTGGCAGACATTAGACACAGCCAGAAGGGGTTTTTTCAGGAAAACACAGCTATCAATGTTTTTGTAGTTATCCAGATCAGTTTTATTTGTGAAGTAGTTGTGTGTTGTATGTTAAGACAACTACAAAAGTTCCTTAAAGTCAATGACAGCACCAGGAACTGGTCCAATTTTCACACAAAAGTGAAAAACCATGTCAACGTAAAACTGTATGCTGGAGCTTCTGAAAGAGCTGAAAATCATTAAGCGTACTCATTAACAGTTCTTCAGGAAGCTGCTTCAAAAACTCCCCCTAAAAAAACTGACTTTGAGCCCACGTGGCTGGACGTCCTGTTGGGTTTTCTCCTCCTATTTATGTTTTTTCTGCTCTCTATGCTTACTCTTCTCTGACTGGTTGCTTTGTATCACAACAAAAAACATTCAGTACTTGTATGACAGCCATCCAATAAGCCTTAGAGATGATCTTGGTCCAAATAGAGGCCCTAGTCCTTAAAGACCGATGTTACATCCATCTACCATTATAATAAGTATGTACTGTAAACTATATATTTATTTCCATGAGTATTGGTACAGCGTCAGCATTTTTTCTCTGTACACCACTAAAATGGATTTGCAATGAAGCAGTCGTGATGTAAGATTTAAGTGTAGAATTTCAACTGTAATTTAAGTGTTTAATAAAAGTATCGCATTAACCATTTAGAAATTACAGCTACATATATTTTCAGAGGCTCAAAATGAAATGCAAGTTATGGCCTATTTCTTCATTATTTAATGACAAATTAAGGGGGAAAAAACGTCCACCGCTGACCACAGAAGACAACTAAACTGGATAACAATAGAATTTGATGCTTGTTACGGAAAAAAAAAAAACCCTCAATCACACGATACATGTAGTCAATTCAAGAACACCCCTGAGAAGACAGGCTTGTGTCAAAATCTACAATCAAGAGACACTTTCATGAATGTAAATACAAAAGTTTAGCTCAAGATGCAAACTACCAATAACACTCAAGGACTCAAAAATCAGATTACACTTTGCTAGGAAACTAGTTCTGGAAGAAAAAAAAAAAAAAAACAAAAAAAAAAAAGAAAGGAAAAAACCCCAATATAAATTTGTACCAGAATGATGGGAAGAGAACAGTATGTAGAAAGAAAGGAAGGGCTTACTATTGGGTGTATTAATGGATGATGTAGCAGCTGGCAGAAGAAGCAGGATGAATAGTGAAGTGTATAGGGCTATACTTTCTGCTCTGCTTCAGTCAAATGCTAGGAAGGCACATCACAATATAAATGCATAATGAACCAAAATATACATCAAAAGAGTGTGTTATCATCAGTAATCAAGTATGATACTATTTTAATGAAAATGAAACCACAAAACACAGACTGATTTCTATTGCAAACACTGTAGAAAGGATTTAGGTCAGTGATTCAGGTAAAAAATCAATTCTATTTGGCTTGTACATGATCTAAGCAGCCACTCAGCAATCACTGGTAACATTGTTTCTCTACACTGGACTGTCCTTCAACCTCCACAAATTTGATTGTGATTTGTTAGGAACCTCATTGCCTGTGGTAGGTACTCGAAACCCACACAAGCATGGGGACAACATGCAAACTGGAGTGGGAATGTAATCTGTGTTAATGAAGCAACGCGCTACTCTTATCATACTTTTAGGTAAACACCTTTTTGCCTTTAGCTAACCACCCTAACATTAAACGTTTAGATCCAAAAATAATTTTATCCCCATAAGGGCCAAGATCCAAATAAATGGCTCAAAAACATGGTATGTTGTTATTTATAATAGCATTGTGTGATGTCTGAATATGTTGAAAAAATACAAGTTAACCACATTTGACATGTTCTTGGAAAATCTGATCTTTTTATTTGAGAAAAGGCAAACATATTTCCCAAAATTCACTATTCATCATAATAATACTGGCAATAATTTCAGATGCTCAAAGCTAATAATCCTAATCTGGCATGAACTTCATTCAATTACTTATTCATATTCTTCCGCTTGTTCCATGGTCGGGTCGAGGAGGCAGCAGACTAAGCAGTAAGGTCCAGACGTCCCTCTCCCCAGCCACTTCCTCCAGCTCTTCCGGGGGAACTCCAAGGCCTTCCCAAACCAGCAGAGAGACGTAGTCCCTCCAGTGTGTTCTGGGTCGACCCCAGGGTCTCTTCCTGGTTGAGCATGCCTGAAACACCACACCAGGGAGGCATTCGGGAGGCATTCTTATCAATCAAATGCCCGAGCCACCTCAACTGGCTCCTCTCAATGCGGAGGAGCAGCGGTTCTACTCCAAACTCCTCCCGGATGACAGAACTTCTCACCCTGTCTCTAAGGGAGACCACTGCCACCCTGCAAAGGAGGCTCATTTCGGCCGCTTGTATTCGCGACCTTTTTCTTTCGGTCACTGCCCAAAGCTCATGACCATAGGTGAGGGTAGGAACGTAAATCGACTGGAACATGAGCTTCATTACTGATATATATTATACTGCATATCATCTACATTACTGCCAGAACAATCCTGATTATCTGAATTTTCATTCAAATTTTAGATTTTTTTAAACATGTATTTTCATTCAACCTGTTTAAAGTTGTTCTGTGTACCTCAGGAACTGTCCAGGGTGTGCCCTGCCCTCGCCCAGAGTCAGCTGAGAAGGGGGCCAGCCTCCCAGCGACCCTAATTGGGATTAAGCAGCTTAAAATGTGAATGAATTAATGCATACCTCAGTGCCTGGTTAGGAACACATTCCATTCATTTATTTTGATGTATTAATGCTATTCAGACAACTACAGCTGATTAAGCCAACTTGTGTAACGTAAAAACAATTTGACAACATCCTGTTTGGAATACATCATTCTATCACAACTGGCGTCAAATCGTAATAAACCTTAATAATCACGGCAAAAAAAGAGTCAATTCTAAATTTTTTAACACACCTATACATGTTTTAATCACACAAACATATAAAGAAAGAAAAAAAATAAAAATGTTCATAATATGCTAAAATACGTAGATGTATACCAGGGCGGCACGTCCGCCTCACAGCAAGACTGCCCTGGGTTTGAGTACCAGGCTCAAGCATTTCAGTGTAGAGTTTGCATTTTCTCCCTATACTTGTGTGGGTTTCCTCCAGGTACTCCAGTTTCCTCCCACAGTTCAAAGACATGCACATTAGGTTAAGTGGCTTTTCCAAATCGCCTAGGTGTGGATGTGTGTGTATGGTTGTGTGTTGGTCCTGTGATGGCCTGGCGGGCTGTTCAGGGTGTTCCCCACCTTCGCCCAGTGCCGGTTGAGATAGGTTCTGACCTCTCCGCAACCCTAAAAAGGATTAATCAGTTCAGCAAATGAGTAAATGAGAAGACGTAAACCAAAGAGTGTACAACTGTGTCACGCTCCTTACACCAGCATAATATTCGAGGGTGTAATTTTTAATAAGACATTTTCGTTTAATGAATTAAAACCTAAAAACACTCATTCACTTATTTCCCAAACTGCTTAATCCTGCTATGAGGGTAACGGGAAGGCCAGAGCCTATCTCAGCCGACACTGGGCAAAGCCAGGGAACACCCTGAACAGCTCACCAGATCATAGCAGGGCAACACCCACACACACACACACAGCCATTCACACTCACATTCACACCTGGGGCAATGTGGACCAGCTAATTAGCCTAATCTGCATGTCTTTGGACTGTAGGAGGAAACCGGTGTACCCGGAGGAAGCCCACACAAGCACAGGGAAAACTTGCAAACTCTACACAGGAACGCCCTGGACTCGAACCCGGGACTTTCTTGCTGCGAGGCGGACGTGCTAACCACTACACCGCCGTGTCGCCCCTAGGACGTCCACGCAGGGTCTCCAAAAAGGTTCAAAACTGCTTTACTGTCAGGTACAAATACAGGTGATGACAGGACATCTCTAATGGTGTCTTTGGAAGCCAAATTAAAAATATCCACATTTCATCACAACAACACCATAAAATAACGGGTTCTTTAAGTATTATAATATTTTCGAGATACATTTTTTGTCATATTTTTAGAATACAATTTGATGAAACTTCACGTGATGTTAGATCAGTGTCCACCTTACCAGGTACACCTAGTTTAGTACCTGTAGAAGGGTTCTACCCACAGATTGAGGGTGAAATGTAGCATGGTTTAGATCACAGCCCTTAACTCTGTGGGTAGAAGCTGAAGGTTGACTGAAAGATGCCTCCAGTGAGCTGCTAATCTGAGGAACATCAGTAGAAGCTAAAACTGAGGGAATAAAGAACACCTGCTGATACACGAAGGTAAAACATGAAGGCTGTGATGAGACATACCGATCCGGAGGACCTGGTGATCACTGAGACACAACTTGGACATGATGAGGAAGAGCGCGAGCAGCATCCTGACTGGAACCCCCGGGACTCCGCACTCGGACCTGACAGGAAACTTCAGCTCCGTCGTCGAGTCCAATCCGCTCCCACCCGCGTCCCCCCGCGTCCCCGCGCTCTTTCACCCGCTTCCACGGACACCCTGGCGACGAGAACCGAGAACACGCAGCCCTGTGATCCGACTCGGACGTCAGAACCAGAACATTTCTCCCTCCCCGTCTCTTCTCCTCCCTGAGGTGTTTTTTCTTCCCGTTCAAATCTCAACCGTCAGCTCGCAGCTACACACCTGAAGGAGCGCGCGAGTGTCAGCGCGCGCTGTGTCCGGGCGCGTGCGTCGACCTTTCTTTGCACGTGAGCACGTTTGAACCCAACCCGAGACGCCGGAAGTTATCGTTAATGTTAGTTTATGGTCCGTTTCTCGGAATTCCACGAGACGTGACAGTGATGTTTACCGAGAGGAACGAATCATGGCTCGTGTTGATCGTGCTGATTTGTGATTTCAGAGACGAGCTCGCGCTCCGTGACGCATTCCGATCTGGTGATGCCAATAATCCCGTTTCCGGTTTGAAAATCAAAAGATCCGACTATATGGAATTGTTCATCAGGTCATCTAGTGTAAGCCTGCGAAGTTTGGTGTGATTTCGGTCAGTACTAACCGAGGAGTAGGACTTTGAAATTCCATGACAGTCGTGTCATTTTTCCACATCCAGGTCGAAAAGTGAAAATCTGACCCTGCGGAGTTGTTGTCATTGTCCCGTAGTGTAATGTCGCTAAACTCTGTTTGACTCTGTCCAGGCATCTTGGAGCAGTTGGACTTTGAAATTGTTTTCAGTTTTGACGCCACAATTCTGTTTCCGATTCAAAAATCCAAACTGGGGCTCCACGGAAGTAGGAGTTTTAGAGACACTGTCCACAACAAAACCACCAACAACACAAACAACACCACCAACAGCAACAACAAACACCAACACTACGACCACCACCACCAACAAAACACAAACATCAACACCGCGACCAACACCACCAACAGCAACATACAACAACAGCAACACCAACACCAACACCATGACCACCACCACCAACAGCAACAACATCAACAGCACCACAACCAACAAAAACACCAACACCACCAACAGCAACACCAACACCACCACCAACAACAGCAACAACATCAACAGCACCACAACCAACAAAAACACCAACACCACCAACAGCAACACCACCACCAACAACAGAAACATCACCAAAAATATAATCTCCACCAAAACAACACCGGCAACAACAGCATCAAAACCAACAATACCACCACCAGCAATAACACCACCAACAGAAACAACATCACCAACAGCAACAACAACAACACCAGCATCTGCACCAACAACAATACCACCACCACACAACATCAACAAGACCTCCAACAACACCAATAACAGCAAGAAGGAGACTAAGAGTTTGACACTGAATACCTGTATAGGTGTAAAAATAGAAATGACTGTATCTGTACTATCTTCAGTTAATGCAATGTTGTTGTAAATTCAAATTATTCTCATCAAAGTTGTTTTATTTACCATGGAGGGTTTTTTTTTTTTTGGTTGCTACAACTGCGACTTTTAATATCAAATTATAGAGGAATGCTAACCCTCTTGATAATTAAATCCAGACTTGACTACCAATTTGACTTGAATAACTTTAAATCAGAATTTAACAACTCAAAAACAGCTAGAATTAAAATAATGTAAACAATTCAGTAATAGTAAGGGCGGCACTTGGCTGTTCCAAATTGACCGTAGGTGTGAGTATGAGTGATTGTGTGTGTGTGTGTGTGTGTGTGTGTGTGTGTGTGTGTGTGTGTGTTGGACCTGCTATGGATGGGCGAGCTGTTCAAGGTGTACCCACCATCGCAAGGCTCTGGGTTACTGATCAGAAGTTCAGTGGTTCAAGCCCCAGTATCACCAAGCTGCCACTGTTGGGCTTTTGAGCAAGGCCCTTAACTATCAACTGCTCAGTAGTATAAATGAGATAAAATGTAAGTCGCTCTGGTTAAGGCTAAATGCTAAATGCGAAAAATATAAAAGTTATATGAATATAATACAGAGGTCATGTGTAAATATATCAAGAAGAGAATGCTACACCTTTAAAAAAAAAAATTCACAGCGTGAACTCGGAACAGGGTGGCAAGGTGGCGTAGTGGTTAGCACATCCTCCTCACAGCAAGAAGGTCCTGGGTTTGAGTTCCGGGCTCTGACGTTTCTGTTCTCCCGTGCTTCCATGGGTTTCCTCCAGTTACTCCAGTTTCTTCCCACATTCCAAAGACATGCACGTTATGCAAATTGTCTGTTTCAAATTGCCCCTAGGTGTGAGTATGAGTGTGAATGGTTATGTGTGTGTTGCCTTGCAATGGTCTGGTAAGCTTTTCAGGGTGTACCCCAGTTTCGCCCAGTGTCGGCTGTGATCGGCTCCAGTCTCCCTGCGACCCAGGTAGGATTAAGTGGTTCGCCAACCGAGTGAGAGAGTGATGAACTCTGAACAGAGGTAATCATTGCATTAACTGAAGGACAAATGATTCAATTAGACAGCGCTTTCAATTCTATCTAACCTGGGTCCTTGTTTTTAATATTTTGGACAGATTAGGAGGACTCAGTTTGCTGTGTGACAGCTATCAGATCAACTACATGTCACTGAAGGGAATGGATCGCTTTTATCCTGTGAGCTGGAGAATGGCGCCATCTTGTGAACATGGACATGTATTTTTCATCCATAGTTCAGTGTAATTTATTCTTACAAACAAACATCTTTTTGTATAAATGAGAATTTCTATGGTACTGGTACTGGTCCAGTGGTACTGAACACAAATAATAAACCAGATTTGACTCATCAATTATTACCATTTTTAAAAGTGTCTGCAAGCAGGGTAGCTATTTAATTTAAATAAAGAGCGAATAAAAAAAGACCTGCCAAAAAACATTAACAGGCCTCAGTGCTTATTGTCCTTCAAACAGATCCACCTTGAACAATTTGGGGCGGCACTAACTCATTGTTGAACAACCGAGGAACACTTGAATACCCACCCAGTATATCGTGCAGGCAAAAGACACGTCATATCATTTGCCGAGCCACTTAATCCTACCGTGGTAGCGGGGAGGCTGGTGCCTATCAGCTGACTCTGAGTGAAGGCAGGGTACACCCTGAACAGCTCACCAGACCATCACAGGGCTAATGCACACACACACACACACACACACACACACACAGTTTAGCAATTTTGAACAGCCAGTTAGCCTAACATGCATGTTTTTGTACTGTGGGAGGAAACTGGAGTACCTGGAGGAAACCCATGCAATCACTGAGACCATGAAAACCCCACACAGAAATGACCAAACAAGGGAATCGAACTCAGGACCTTCTTGCTGTGAGGTGGACATGCTAACCACTGCACCAAGATAAGCACATGTAATTACATAATTGTTGTTTCAGTAATACTTTGTTGTTGTTGTTCATTCGGGGGGAAAAAAGACCAAATTTTACGACTATACAGAAACAACAGAGGTGCCATTCATTTGAAACTGAAATTCAAGTAATCACAGGAAGATCCATTCAAACTGTTTTGAGAAATCTTTTGCAAGGACTCGTATACATTGCCCAGATGACAAGTGCAATACCTTGTTATACAAGCTTTAGCCTTAATTACGGCATGTATCTGTCATGCCATTGTTTCAACAAACTTAAGCAACATCACAACATTTATTTCCATCCATCTTGAATTGATGACGGGAAAATCGAAGCACTCCATAAAGTCTTCTCCAGCACTTCCAGTGATCTTCAGATTCGGTAAACTAGATACTGTAAATTGCCTGTAATTATGAATGTGAGTGTGAATGGTTGCTTGTCTCTATTAGCTCTATAGTATACTGGTGACCTGTTCAGGGTCAACTTCACCACTTGCCTGAAGTCAGCTGGGACTGGCTCGAGGTACGGGTGTGGTACAAGAATTTATTCATATTTATTTATTGACAAATTACAAACTACAGCTGCTATTTCCAAAATATAAGCGTGAATATTTAACACACAACAATATGAAAAAAGCTGTTTAAAGAGAAAGAAGGTGCACTGTGTATTGTTGCAAACACCAGCTAATCCCTAACCCTAACCCTAACCCTAACCCTAACCATTACTGCAACAAAAATCTAAACTTGATGTTAAATAAGTCTTTTACTTCTTTCATTCTTTTTCTCTCTCCCTCCATAATCACTTACTCATTTGCTGAGTCACTTAATCCTATGAGGGTCATGGGAAGGCTGGAGCCTATATCAGCCGTCTCTGGGCGATACGTACATGCTAACCACTACACCAACTTGTTTTGTGTTCATTCAGTAAGAAAGGACTTTATACTTACATACACCATATTAAAATACCAATATAAATTAAGAATTTTTTTATTTAGGAAGCACAATAATAGTTCACAAAACTATGAGCATATATTTTCAAAAATGCACTATGTAAAATTTGTGGAATATTTACAGGTTGTTGTTTTGTTGTTGTTGTTGTCATTTTTTTTGTTTTCTTTTTTCGTTTCTTCTTTTTTTTTTACACATCTCAGCCAAAAAGTTTCATAACCACATATAGAGCAAGTGATTGCATTTCACATCATTCTGCATAAATCTAAAAAATAGAACTTCTCTTTCAGTAATACACTAATGTATATCCACCATCAGCTAAACAACCATCGTATAAAATACAACAAAAGGTCCAAATTCATCAAAGCTTTAAATCTCACATGGTTAAATCCAAACGCTCCTCTTCCATTCTGTTCAAGTGTCGTTCATTACATTACAAGTGTGGTAGGTGATGTTATATCATACAGTGTGTCAGTGTTTACTTTGAGTGGGCATGTCATTCAGTAGTTTTCTATATAGAGGCTATATTGTGATGAGATTGGTACCTTGAACCAGAAGCACTCACATTAATGCAGTGTGCAGGGCGGAAACATCTGGGCATCACGCCTTCCCAAAGCAACTATGATATAAAATTCAAGTAGAGCAGGATCCATAATAATAATAATAATAATAATAATAATATAAATAATTTAAAACATCCCTTCCGTGAATAGGGCTGGGTAATACTGGGCTGGAGGGTAAACTGTAGAACCAATAGGAAAGGAATGTCGCTGAGAAACGTTAAATAGTAAACAGTGACTTTCAGCGGAACGTAATAGCAACATTATGTTTTTGTGTTCTGGACAGAGTGATCCATATGATGCTGCGGAATAAGATAAGGCTTGAGCTTAGCCACAGGTCCCTGGACATCACGAACACACACACAGCCCTTGAGTACAGAACAGCGGTCAAAAGCTATAAAAACAGGACAGTCCCACGTTCCTAGCATTTTTTTTTTTTTTTACAAAAATAATTATTTTGGCAACGAGGTTTGGAAAGGAAGTGTAGCTGCCTACAGGATATGAGTGCACATCATGCAGCATGTCAGAGTGTGGAGGATCATTAGACATGTGATTGTGCTCTAGGTCCCCGATGAACGTTTATACGAAATCCGCATAACAGTGAGACCCACCCAGGAGTTTTTCAGCATTTTAAGTCAGTTCATATAGTCCTGATGCACTGCTTGAGAAGTTATGAGCTTGGAAGTAGCGTCACTACATCCAAACAAGGGGTGAATGGACATGAAGATCCAATGAGCCATACTGTTTTTTAAGCTAGTACATCACGGAGTGGCGAATGCTGACGAATGTAGCGAATTTTGGGTTTTTTCAAGGTTCGTAAAAAAGTTGCAAAACACTTCGCAAAGAGTTTAGAGAGTCGCAATCAGTTTTTTTTAAATTAATTTTTCAACAAATGATTTTAACACAGTCGTTCAAGCTCTTATTCACCTGGTATTTTACCGCTAGTTGGCAAAATGTCCCAAACATCCCCAAAAAATGGCAAATAGTTGCTAATCACTGTTGCTAACATTTGCTAACAGTCGCTAATGTTCTCCAACTGCCTTTCGCAAACACCTTTGCAAACATTTGCGTGAATGTTGCTAATTGTCGCTAATGACAGTGGTGAACCCTGCTTTTCAACAATGTTCATCAGGAAAGTTGGCAAATCCAAAAACTGCAACGTTCGTTAGCATTCACCACTCCGTGAGCTACTTTAAATTATTTGTCAAATGTGTTTACACCCAACACAGAGTTACCTTTGACATTTTGTCTGACAGTAAGCTTAATCTATGACTCAAATATCTTCATACACCTATGATTTCAAACTTGATTTCAGAATATATCAGTGCCACAGCCACTCTTGAAATCATCCCTGCGAACCCAGATAACCTCCACTTCCCTCTGAGCCACTTCGTCCTCTACAGCACACTGCTTACGTAGTGGCATCAACCTTAGTTGGCCAAGGGATTTTTCTGGGGGTTTGTTCTCTGAGTCTCTGTTGGGAGCTCTGTCTTCCTCCTTTTTGTCCTCCTCCTTCTGCTCCTCCTCCTCTACTTCAGCAATAAGAGCTTCAAACGACTCTTCCAGGCTGGGCTCGGCTGAGGAACCCTTGACAGACTCACAGTATTCATCATCGTCACTGAGAATGTCTGTCTCCTTTACGTCCGTCTGTCTGTCATACAACTGCAGGTCAAACTGCTCGTCCACCCAGTGGTCAGTGTCTCTATCAGCCTGGTCACTATTCTGGGATGGCTTGGGATGATGTCTCTGAGGAAAATCTGTGGAGTCTTGGCTGGAGCAGTTGTCAAAGACAATGTCGGTGTTGATGGTGAAGCGGTTGCGTACAAGTCTTCTTCGGCCGAAGGTTCCGGGTGGTGCTGAGACTGAAAGAAGAGTTGAAATACTGTTAGAAAGTGCTCAAGCGTCTTGGCTGGACAAGTAGATGCTCAACAGGTAATACACCTGAAGAAAGGAAAGGACAGTGGTTTACCTGCTCTGTTCATGGGCTTGACTCCTTTCAGTGCAAAAAATCGTTTCCCTCCAAATGGAATGTACTGCTGATTAAGAGGCAAACTCTCTGTTTTGAACAGCTGCCGACGCTGTTTGTCCCTTAAGACAGACTGCACTGATTTCAAGAAGTCCCGCTTACTCTCAGAGGAGCTGGAACAGAAAATAAAAGCAGTCAGAACTTGTTCGATTTTTTTTGTGTAGACACCACAGCTGGTAATAATGTCCTGAGTTGTATAAGAAAGGATGCAGCCTATTATGGTGGTACCATGCAACTGACCACATGAATCATTCAAGTCACCGCCTCAAAGTAAGAGGGTCGTAGATTCAAGTCCCAGGTTCGGGCACGTTTGCATATTCTCCCTATGCTTGTGTGG
>JAQMYF010000016.1:7299067-7322276 GCA_030014195.1 Neosilurus mollespiculum
AATGTCCTGAGTTGTATAAGAAAGGATGCAGCCTATTATGGTGGTACCATGCAACTGACCACATGAATCATTCAAGTTTCACAGTGGTTAGCATGTCCGCCTCAAAGTAAGAGGGTCGTAGATTCAAGTCCCAGGTTCGGGCACGTTTGCATATTCTCCCTATGCTTGTGTGGGCTTCCTCTGGGTACTGCAGTTTCTTCCCACAGTCAAAGGACATGCACGTTAGGTTAACTGGCTGCTCCAAACTGCCCCTAGTTGTCAGTGTGAATGTAAATGGCTGTGTGTGTGTGTGTTGGCCCTGCGATGGTCTGGTGAGCTGTTCAGGGTTTATCCACCCCATTTACCCAGTGTTGGCTGAAATTGGCTCCAGCCTTCCTATGACCCTTGAAGGAGTAAGTGGTTTGGCAAATGAGTGAACATTCATTCATTTGCCGAAACGCTTAATGCTACTAAGGTTGTGGGGAGGCTGGAGCCTACCTCAGCCCACTCTGGGTGAAGGCTCGCCAGTCCACTGTTTGGGTCAACATACAAAGTCAATTACACTCACACCTAGACTTGAAATGAGAAGAACATGCAAACTCCACACAGAAACGTCCTTGGCGAGCCAGGTACTCGAACCCAGGACCTTCTTGCTGTGAAGCGAACGAGCTAACCACCAGGTCACCATAAAGTTTTATGCTCAAGAAAAACTAAATCTTATAGATTACCAAAATTTTAAGATTAAGACCTATTCACAATATTTCTAAAAAACCTTGCTCAGGGACCAACCACTTGTCAGACCATCGCAGGGCCTCCGCAAGCATAGGGAGTACATGCATACTCCACACAAAACACCCAAGCCCTGGACTCGAACCTGGTTCCTTCTTACTGTGAGTCGGACGTGCTAACCACTACGCCACCGCATGCATTCCTCTCAAGGTAAAACGACTATAAGTTCTCTTATTGGCATTCACATCAAACGATGTGCTTTCAACAAATGTATGATTGTCATATTTACTAAAACTGTTACTATTTTCTGACAGTAGTGTGTGAGAGATAATCTGTAAAAACATCAGGCTTCTCGTGTACCACCTAGTGCTCTTAATACCATTTGCAAGAATCCACCCAGCCTCAATCAAAGCAACCAATCAAACCAGGAGGCGTGTGCACATGCTGCAGGAAGCCCGTCCTCTACACTTGCATGTCAGAGACAAGTTTATAGAGCACCTAGATTCCACCCTTGCACCTCCATACCCTGGGACCTTATTTCGGGAAAAAGGTGTGTGGCAGTCAGTGGCAAGACACAAGTATTTTAAAATGTGTTTCCTGATCATCAGACTCCAGCTTTTGTTCCTCTTTGCTGTTATAATAAATTTCTCTCGTCTCAGAAGGCTGTCCACTAGATTTTGGAGTGTGGGCCGTGGGGATTTGTGATCATTCATCCACAGGGTGGGGCTGGTGGTGTAGTGGTTAGGTTGCTGGGCTCATGATCGAGAGGTCATAGGATCAAATTTCTGTTGACCACCCCTGGGCAAGGTCCTAACCACAAGAATGCACCTCTATCCACCCAGCAGCATCCACCTTGCGATAAACTAGCGTCACATCCTGGTTGTTTCACGCTAAGGAAACTGGGATAAACTCTGGTCTGATGAGCCAATAGGCTTGTGTAAAAGCCCGACAGTCTTTACCTTTTTTTTACATTCACAAAGGTATTATTAAGGGTGGCATTCTAGTTCATTCCAAACGTGTTCAGCGGGGTTGAGGTCAGCGCTCTGTGCAAGTGACTCACATTCTCCCACTACAACCTTAGTAAGGCAAGTCTTTATGGTGCTCGCTGTGTGCGCAGGGGGGTTGGTCATACTGGAACAGGTTTGAGTCTTTTAGTTCTAGTGAAGGGAAGTTGTGACCCAACAGCAGACGAAGACATTCTGTCTAATTGTGTGCTTTCAACTTTGTGGCACCGTCTTTGGGAAGAAGCTATAAATGGGTCTGATGGTCAGGTGTCCATAAACTTTAGTCCTTATAGTGTAGGTTTTGTAAATCAAGAACGTCACAACTGGTCAGAAAATGGGTCATTTAACACTTAGTTTTATTTAAAACCACTCAATAAACCACATCTCTTGTCTTGCATAATGTACCTCACCAACACCAACATAGCTGTAGAAGCATTAAAAGAGGTGAAAATCATTAAAGTCTGGTCGTGTTGAGAGCTGCAGCTTTGCAAAAGTAGAGTTTGTCAGTTCTGTAGGAGCTTGCAGTACAAGGTTTCAGTGGCATCACTTACACGACTTTTGGGTTTGTCGTCCATGTTTTCACAGTTTTATAATTCAAAAGTTTCATGACAAGCTGCAACTTTCTTGACCTACAGTGTTGTGTTTGAAATTGGCAAACATCTTCTGTAGGGCGGCACGGTGGCGTATGGGTAAGCACATTCAACTCACAGCAAGGAAGTCCCGGGTTTGAGTCTCATGCTTGGTGAGGGCATTTCTGTGTGGATCGTGTATGTTCTCCCCTTGTTACCATGAGCTTCCTCCAGGTACTCCGGGTTTCCTCCCACAGTCCAAAGACATGCACATTAGGCTAAATGGCTGTTCCAAATTGCCCCTAGGTGTTAGTGGGAGTGTTAATGGTTGTGTGTGTGTTGGCCCTGTGATGCACTGTCGATCTGTTCAGGGTGTGACCCGCCTTGACCCAGAGTTGGCTGACATAGGCTCTGGCCTCCCCATGAGCAGGATTAGCAGTTCAGAAAATACATGAATGAATGAACATACTATGTTTAAATAATGGCACAATTCAAACAGCAAAAAAAAAGATTTTCCTCGCCACTGACTACCATTCATTTTCGTCTTAAGTACTGTCCCATGAACTGGAACACACACACACACACACACACCCACACACACACACACACACACTAAGCTGAAAATTGAAAATAATCAATGCTGTGCAAGCCTTTTATGTTCTTGTTTTTTTTTTTTCTCATTCAGAGGATTGTCTTACTTTGAGCCCACACTCTTTGCCACTCCCGGTAGGTCTTACAGTAAAATCACAGTACTCATTGATTTAGAGATGTATACACCTTCAGCAGAAAATCGAATGGGCACCATGGTGGCATAGTGGTTACCTCGTCTGCCTCACAGCAAGAAGGTCCTGGGTTCGAGTCCCAGGCTCGGGTATTACTGTGTGGAGTTTGCTGTTCCAAATTGCCCCTAGCTGTGAGTGTAAATGGGTGGCCTTTCGATGATCTTGCGAGCTGTTCAGGAGGTACCCCTGTCCATACGACTCTAATAGGATTTAATGGTTTGGCAGATGGATGGATGCAGAAACTGGAGAATACTTAGTAGACACCTTTGCACACATTTACTTCTGTATTCAGCACAGCCACATCTTCTGACACATACTTGAGTCCTCTGATGTACTATGGCACTGCTAGTACTCATCTATTGATTATTACTATTAATCATCTACTACTCCATTCAGGGGGAACCCTGCCTTCGCCCAGTGTTGGCTGAGATAGGCAACAGCCTCTCCGTGACCATAGTAGGGTTAAGCATTCGGGGAAATGAGTGAGAGAGTGAGTAGTCATGAACTAGTAAACCCGCAAGTGAAGTTGAATCGTGGTTGCGTACTTACCTACAGCACAGATGAAAAGTTCTCTCTGGCCTCCCTTCAGACTCTGATTTTATGTGAACTATCTCACACACTGGCATTCCATCTGAATCTTAACAAACATACAGAAATATTTACATTTGTTTACAGACTTCAATAGTTCATGTATTTTAAATTCAAAAACACCACATGTAAATCACTGGACATGAGTTATTCACATAAAAAAGCAGCATCTGTCAGAAAATAAAGAGAATTTGTAGCTAATGCTGTAGGGTGCAGGGACTCGAGAGATGCCTGAAGTATATTCAACGTTTATAGACTCCTGAACTTCAGTGCAATAAGTTAATACTTAAAAGGCAGGTCAAAGAGCCAGAACTTTCCAGTTTACTGAGAAACATGCATTGCAATCCTGTCAAGACCTTGTAAAAACGAAATACATGGAATATTTAGCATCTACTTGAAAGCGGAATGAAAGGAAAGCATTCCAAACTCTCCTATTACACCGGAAATAGGTATATTTCCATCATTTTACATACATCTGTGTAGTTGCAGTATGCTAGAATACGTTTGATAGTTTGCATTAACCTGTGTGAAAAGGCAACAATTTGTAGTTTGTTTCACTCTCATGAAAGTGCAAAATCATGACAATAGGACATAGACGCATCAGTTCCAAGAGGACAAGATTATGACAATAATAACAGTATACAGATATTAAACTAACAAATCTGATATAAACTTAAACTTCAGAATAAAAGCAAGGCACCCAAACCCGACCTGCTCTCCGGGAGCCGCAACATGGAAGTCCATGGAACAACATGGAAGTGTGTGTTTGTGTTTGTTTGTGTGCTCTCACTGTTTATGTATGTTCACTTTGGATGGGTTAAATGCAGAGCCAAATTCCCTTGCAGGATTAATATAGTATATCATTTAATGCACACACTTCAGTGGAACTCTTAATTCAATGGTACTCCCACCCCACGTTTCACAGTACAGTGGCGCCCCAGATAATATTGCTGTTTTTTCCCCATGAAAAATTGTAAATTTTTGTAAAAATGTTGCACTAAGAATAGCATATTTTGATGGACATGGACATACCATGCATGCAAGCTTTAATTAAGCTTGGCTTTAATTCCCCTTTAAAGGTAATTGGCTGCCTTCAATATTACAACATTTTAAATCTTTTAAAAATTATAGGGAATGTTTTTTCTTATATGGCTCTTCAAATGAAGAATGTTAAAACAAGGTTACTGAGTATGTCAGAATAACTGACTTCCAACTCTCAGGTATCAACCCTGCCTTCTAAACAGGAAAGTGATGGAATGAAATAACTCACTGGTAGTATTGCGGACTTGGAGAGCGTCTGAAGGAATCATGTGCCGGAATCGAAATGGGTCTCTCTCATCATAAACAAAGCTTCTGTGGGATGTTCCCTAAAATAAATAAATAAATGATCATAACCACTGATGAAAGACTGGAGAGGTAGAACAATTAATGGATTAACAAAGAAAGTAAAAAACAACAAATGAGGTATCACCGCATAAGACTTTTGCCACATGCCATGCAAAGTTTTGAAGATAAGTTAGATTTAAGGCCCAATGCAGAATTATTGGCACCTTCCAAGAAAACAAGGCAAAATTATTGCTATAAAATACATGGTACAACAAGTCCATTTCAGTTTCTACACTAAATTAAAGAGATATTCTGCTTTCAATTTAAATAATTTTTTTTTTTTAAAATGTACGTATTTAATTTTATTAAAATATATTATCTATATAATACTATCACCAAACGTGGAAATTTTTATATATTACTTCTGCACATTTTAATGAAGTGTGTGATTAGTAAGTTCAGATTCAGTCCTGTTTTGACCACTAACAGTAACTTTAAGTTCACTCACTTTAAAGAGCTTTTATTCGCTGAATATTTTTATTGCAGAAGTACACAAAGAAGGGCACAAAGAGGCAAACGTGGATGCATTAACAGTAATCGTGCTGTCAGGACCAAACTTGTACTGCCCGCGCTGTAATTCACTTAATGTATAATAAATGAAAAAGGGGACAAGCAAAGCACTTACAATCTTCTTCTTGTGCTTGGAGCAATCTTTAAACACAAAGACGATGGCAGTCTTGAAAACTTAAAGAGAAAAGGAGACAGAAAGGCAGACATTAGAACCAGGAATTCAAAAGGCATGTCAGAATTGAATAGATTTCTTCAGCAGAGATGGTTGAATAAATGGCACTTGGTGTTGTTTTTTTTCTCTCCATAATTTTAATTCAGTATTTAATGGAGAGATTGTTCCCCAAATGTTAGCCCAAGATAGTGAATGACATCTGTGGACAAGTAAACTTTAAAATCACCTGGCTATTCTGTTTCAGTAAATGTGTATGGTAACAAAGTACGATAAAAATACTGCGCTACTCTACTTAACTACCCCTGTTTTTAGAGTAGTTATCCTACTTTTTAGCCTAAGTTTGACTTTAAAGTAAAAGGAAAGGAAAGTCTTCTAAACTCTTCTGTTACACATGAACATATGTATATTTTCATCAACTGGTGGTTTTTACTTACCTTTTTATAGTTGCAATCTGCTAAAATCTGTTTAATAGTTTGCATTAACCAGTTTGAAAAAGCTACTGTTTCACTTTCACAAGTGTGTAGAATTGCGAGAATCGGACATGAATCTGTCAGTTCATATAAGGCCAGATAACGGCAAAAATAACAGTATGCAGATATTAAACTAACAAATCAGATAAAAACGAGTGAACTTCTAAATAAAATATAACTAGGCACATCTGCGAATCATATGTGCTTCCCTTACATCAAACAATTCCGCCCGTACATATGAAAGAAGAGTATGTAAATTTGTACATAGAGCCATGTACTCATATGTAAATTAGTTCTGTATTGACCATTTATAGAACATGCAAACTCCTCACTAAAACACCGGGCCTCGAACCCAGGACCTTCTTTGCTGTGGAGTGGATAAGCTAACCACTACGCCACCCCTGCATAAACTGTAGTTACGTAAGTGTAAAATAATATAATGCAGTTACTTGACTCTTCAGTAGTCAGTAAATGTAGTATAATGAAGGAAAGTATGAGAACAAAAATATAGGTCATTGGTATTGCTGTTTAAAAGTTAATACTTGAGGAGTTTATTTCTGGGTTGTTTCAAGTTTTGCACAAGTAATTTTCCTGAAAGGAATCTTTGCTTTTACTTAAGTCTCTCCAATGGACACAACACTGGCGACAGCACAGTAAGTGCAGAGATCAGGTGATGAATAAGAGAAAAGATGCTATTCCAGGAAGAAGTGCAGTACGTTTTCCCATTCCTGCTTCAAAACATACAAACATCAATATACACAAATGCACACTTACCAAAGGCAGCAAGCTCTGGGTCTTTCTTTCCCTTCATCAAAGATGATGGAGGATTAATCCAAACCACAGTGGCATGCAGTAATAGATCACCCATAGACAAATCAGCCACCTGGCAAACAGTGAAAAAATATAAAATACTGAGGCTAAAGTGAAAGAGCTCACTATGCACATATTTATAAATATAAACTATTCATTTCGCATCAATTAATCCATCCAGGGTCACGCGGAGGCTGGAGCCTATCTCAGCTGACTCTGGGTGAAGGGTGATATTTAACACATAGTAGAGTATTTGTTAAAATTACTCTCTCACTCATTTACCGAACTGCTTAATCCTATTAGGGTCGCAGGGAGGCTGGTACCTATCTCAGCCGACACTGGGTGAAGGCGGGGTTTGCCCTGAGCAGCTCGACAATCCATCTCAGGGAAACACACAAGCATTCACACTCAAACCTGGAGGCAATTTGAAACAGCCAATTAGCCTAATGTGCATGTCTTTGGACTGCAGGAGGAAACCGGAGTACCCGCAGGAAACCCACGCAAGCACAGGGAGAACATGCAAACTCCACACAGAAATGCCTTTGCTGAGTCCAGGACTTGAACCCAGGACCTTCTTGCTTTGAGGCGGTCATGCTAACCACTACGCCAATATTAAGATGCACAAATAAAATGATTATTATAAAAAAAATTGGTAAATACATTCCAGCAGCTACTTTACCTCTTTCTTGTCTGTACTCTGCTCACTGATGAGCTGGTCGAACACAGCGCCATACTCCTCATGGATCTTCTGCATCTCATTGATGTGACTGGCCACTTTATTCATTGCCTTCATGGCAACTGTACATGATAAACAGAAAATACAGTATGGTCAGGCTGCAACAGAACACGTACCGTTGTTCTAATGTAATGGAGCATGATGCATTCGACTGGGAAATCAAGGGATGCTGCAAAAGTGACAGAAAATATTTTGGATATTGTATCTATATATTGTATGAGTTATTTGGATGCTTATAATTTTAGCTGTTTGGCTCAGCAGTACATTGGATTTTGATTTTGGAACAATGACTCATAAACCATGAGTTTTGTGTAAGCTGGCAGCTTGATCGGAGATATTCATTAATTTATTTATTCACCGAGCCGCTTACTCCTACTTAGGTTATGAGGAGGCTGGAACTTATCCCAGCAAACACTGGGCAAAGGCGGGGTACACCATGAACAGCTCGCCAGACCATCGCAGGGCCAACACACACAAACGCCAACATTCACACTCACACCAAGGGGCAATTTGGAACAGCCACTTGGCCTAATGTGCATGTCTTTGGATTGTGGGAGGTGTACTGGTGGACTGTGGTAAATTACTGGCCACGGAAATACAACCATATTCAGTAGACATTTTTGTCCAATCATATGTCTTTGCATCAGTAGATCTGACAAAAGATAGCTAAAAATTTTTGTAAATGTGGTCTAGTGGAACCATTTGCTGTTTCAACAAAACATCCATCCATCCATTTGCCGAACTGCTTAATACTATTAGGGTTGCGGGGTGGCTGGGGCCTCATAGCCATTATCTCTCACACTTACACCTAGGGCCAATTTGGAACAGCCAATTCACCTAATGTGCATGTCTTTGGACTGCGGGACGAAACCGGAGTACCTGGAGGAAACCCACACAAGCATGGAGAGAACATGTAAACTGCAGACAAAAATGCCCTCAAAGAGCACTGGACTCGAACCCAGGACCTCCTTGCTGTGAGACAGACATGCTAACCATTACACCACCATGCCACCCCAAAAGAAAACAACACAAAACAATACAGGTTCCATTGTACTTTCACAGTCTATTCATGTGAGTAGTCTTGATCCCACTTTAAACCGAAGGATTAGTATGTTCTTTATTTACCATTGAGATGGTAGTGCTCCTCACTATCAGGGTCGGTGAGACAGTAGAGCTCTCTAAGCAGTAGAGGGTATTTCAGCACCCTCTGGATTGGCTTGATCAGGTAGGACTCCAGGGTTGATGAGTGTTGCTGCCTTGGGTTCCTCTTGGCAAGGAAAGCCTTAAATTCAGGGTCTGTTTTAGCTGTATTCACCCAGACAGAAGAAAAATGGTTGTTAGACTCTTTAGAAGAAAGGTTACAGATACAAAAGCCTTTATCTAAGTAACCAAAAACATTGGAAATACTGCATATCAATTTGGATCAGCCACTTAGGCTAATGTACATGTCTTTTGACCGTGGGACTAAACCGGAGTACCTGGAGGAAACCCACGGATGCACGGGGAGAACATGCAAACTCTACAGAAATGCCTGTGCTGAGCCTGGGACTCGAACCCAGGACCAAGTACACCATCACTGCAAATTCCCACTCACTAGTTGGCTCTCACATTATTTTTAACCGATCATGCAACTTCATAACAGCAAACCGCACTTGAATCTGTAGATGTGTACATGCAAACTCATACAGGCTCATATTTGTCATACTTTTTGATGGGGCAGTAGAAACTGCCCACCAGAGACCGTGACCAATTAGGTTTTAATTAATCTAAGCTTTCTGGTGCAGTGGTCCAACCACTAAAAGAGAAATGAAGGTTAGTGTTTACCTTTGCTGAGGACTTTAGGGACTTTTGTATGGCTGGCACAGAAAGCACTGTAAATTTTGAAGCGGTCTGCATAGTAGAGGAAGGAGCCACCAAGAGAAAACAAGACTTTCTGTGGAGCAAGAAGAAGAGCGGAGTAAGAGGGGATGTTTAGTAAAATGACGTTATCTACCCACAGTAAATATCCATTAAATAGGAAGAAATCTGATTGAACAAAACTACCTTGAACTGATCCACTCTCTCCAGCTTGTCTAAATCTGGAACCAATCGTGTTCCATCTTCCAGAGTCTTGAGGAACTCCACTTGAAACGCAACCATCTCTGGCAAGTTCCCAAAAAGCACGTCCAACTGTAAATACACACACATATGGGCAACACATCAACACCCAGTACTCGTCTTTCTGCCAGCATCCCAGCCTCAAATCTTTAGCATCAGAGAGCACACTGGGCTTTTAAAAATGCACAACTCTGTCTCTTTATAACCAAGTCACCTAAACCTGCAGTAAGAAACTGTTATCTATCTAATAAATTTTATTTGCTTCCATATAATTTTTTTTTTATGTTGCATCCTGTTTAACAGCATTCTGTTCATATGTCCTTTCATGTCATGTCTTAGAAATGACTCAGAATTTGGTCCTAGGTTAATTTGATACCCACCTCATCTTGTGACAGGAAGTTTTCCTTCTGTAGAGGAGCCAAGTATCTCTCTATCAGAAAATGTAAGTCCTATGACATAAAACGAGAAAGAGAGTTTTGTCTTTAACAGCAGTTTCTAAAATGTAGCAGTTTTTGTTTTGTCTGCAAATGCAACATGAAAAGTAATCTTTGACTAGCATAGCAAGAAGGTCCTGGGTATGAGTCCTGGGCTCGGGCGAATCTGTGTGCTTGCATGTTCTCCCTGTGCTTATGTGGGTTTTCTCCAGGTACTCCAGTTTCCTCCCAAAGTCCAAAGACATGCACATAAGGGTAATTCAGGCTGTTTCAAATTACCCCTAGGTGTGTTTGTGAATGGTTGTGTGTGTTGGCCCTGCATTAGTCTGGTGAGTGAATGAGATATGCATCAGTCATTTTCAGAGGCGAATCAGTGAACTGATGTATTCAAAATATACAAAGACAAACTTCAACAAAGCAATTAGTTAGGTTTCTTTAGTAATGAGGGTGGCACAGTGGCGTAGTGGTTAGCATGTCCACCTTACAGCAAAAAGGTCTGGTGTTCAAGTCCTGGGCTTGGATAAGGCACTTCTGTGGGGGGTTTGCATGTTCTCCCAATGCTTGTGTGGGTTTCCTCCAGGCACTCCGGTTTCCTCCCACAATACAAAGACATGCACGTTAGGCTAACTGGCTGTTCCCAATTGCAAGTTGCCCCTAGATGTAAGTGTGAATGATTGTGTGTGTGTGTGTGTGTGTGTGTGTGTGTGTGTGTGTGTTGGCCCGGTGATGGACTGGTGATTTGTTCAGTATATACCCTGCCTTTGCCTAGAGTCTGCTGAGATAGGTTCCAGCCTCCCCGCTCCTACCCTCGTGGGATTAAGAATGTTTGGTAAATGAATGAATGAATAAATGTTTATTTCTCGCAGGGACTGACCTTCACATAGGTGCGCTCTGTGTCCACCAGCTCACTTATAACCTTGCGCAGTTTGTCTGCATCCGAGAGCTGGCGCTGGGTAGAAGGTACAGGCGTTGGAGAGACAGGGCTGGGTACGCATGAGGAGGACGAGGACGAGGACGAGGATGCAGCAGGCTCAGCAGGATTCATGTCATGAAGGTTGCGGCAGAATGCAGTCATTTGCTCTGTACTCTGAAGAGAGAAAAAGAGAGAAAGAGAGAGAAAGAGAGAACCCCACATTAGATACAGCATTCAGATGCTTTCAGATGCAGACTTTCCTCTTTTATTGTTCACTGTTCATTTAGAAACATACAAACATTGTTTAAATGCATCAAATTTATATATGGCTTATAAAGGAATGGAGCAAATGGTGTGGAACAGACCTTTCAGATATAGGGCAATTAAATACTAATAATCTATTAGCTCATGTTTTTTTTAATTAATATATAGTTTTAGACTCTGCCTAAAGATGGAGCTCCCCATAGATATATCTGAGGAAGAGTGTGCATCCTAGAGAGGGTAGTCCACAAAACAGAAGAAATGATAAATGTTTGATAGTATACTGTAGCTGGTAAAGAACCAACAAAGCTAGGATGGTATAAAATAGCTGTTCTATAGAACGTCGAGACCACTCAGTCAGGATGCCTGAAGCGCAGGACAAACTTAATATGTTCAAGGTCAGTGTGCCAAGGTCAAAGGTCTCATATGCAAATTAGCTACCCCATGCATAGGTTTAGGTCATAGGAGGTATCTCTGCAAAATTTCAGAAAGCTATCATGCATATGAGCCGAGCAATGGCCCGGACTAACTTTATATGTTTAAGGTCACTGTGCCAAGGTCACATATGTAAATTAACTACCCCACGCACAGGTTTAGGTCATAAATTAATTATGGTCAGGTCAAGGTTGGTTAAGGCTGGCATGTGCATGAGCCGAGCAATGGCTGGGACAAAATTTATATGTTCAAGGTCACCGTGCCAAGGTCAAAGGTCAAAGGTCAAATATGCAAATTAGCTACCCCATGCACAGGTTTAGGTCATAGGGAGTGCCAATGCAAAATTTCAGAAAGCTGGTATGATCATGAGCCAAGCAATGGCCCGGACAAAATTGTCATGCCGTCCGCCCGGCCCCCAAGCCAATGACAATACCCCTCCAGCCATATCTGGCTGAGGGGTAAAAAGCAAGGGTTAGTAAGGTCAAGTGACTAAAACCTATATGGCTTGTATTATTTAAAGGCCCACATTCACTTCCCAGACATATTAAAATAATAAAAAAAAATTTAGGTACTGCCTAAAGCAGAGTTCTTGATGGATATCTCTATTGATAGACTGGTGTTATAAGAATACCGCAGCTCCTTTAAGGGCTGAATCAACTTCAGCCCTGGAGAAAATAAATAAATAAATAAATAAATATCTGCTGCGTTTCCCAACTATGGTCTAAAGTGAAAGAAGGAAGGGTTAACACTGAGGGTTTTTTCACTGCCATTCCCTCGCTGATTGCCGCCTTCATTGAATCACCTGTCTTGTTAGTTTAATTATCTATATAATGAGTTCATGTTCCGTGTGCCAATTCGTGGGGGGGAGTCATGGCTTAATAGTCAGAGAAGCAGGTTTAAGACTAAAAGGTCACTGGTTCGATTCCCATTCCAGCAGGAAAAATGTGTGGCTGAAGTGCCCCTGAGCAAATCACCTAACATCCAACTGCTCTCTGGGTTGTCTCAGTGTGGCTCCCCGCTGCTTATGTTTGCTCACTGTTTATGTGTGGGCTCACTTTAGATGCGTTAAACGGCGAGCAAAATTTCCCTTGATTACTACAGTACATCAAAAACAAATCAAAAAATGTTTCATGCTGTTTTGCTCAGCAAAAGTTTGTCTGCCTACCTGAGTTAGATTGTATGTTTTTTTTATCCTGTGTGAGTCTGAGTGGTGGTATATGAGCTTTCATTTATTTATTTATTGATTGATTGATTGTTTGTTTTAGTTTTATTATTAATAATAATTTTTTTTTGTTTTTTATTGGTGACCCAGCAGTCTTATTGGGTTATCCATTTCCATTCCATTCCCCACCCCCAGACCTTCAGATCAGTAACCTGGAGCCTTAACCACTGAGCCACTACTGCTCTGCTCCAAAAACTCCACTAAATGCATGCAGAAATAAGTCAAGCTGGCACTTTATCACACTAACATGCATTAAAAAATTTACAAATGTACATTTTAAGGTGTATTTTTATGGTTCACTGGCAGTTGTGTTTAGGTCAAAGACAAAAATGTGGCCTAGCAGGCTTGACTGGGTACAGTTTAGTTTTACACACACACACACACACACACACACACACACACACACACACACACACACACACAGACACACTGCTGACTCCAGTTAATTACAGTGAATTATCTTGAAAGCAGAACACATCACTAACTGAAAACAGGAGCGGCTCAGACAACCTGATACTGATTATAACTTAACATGCAGGATCACAGATTACACAACAAAAAAAATAGTGTTTAATAATTATTAATGGCAAAGAACCTTTCGTGCTGGGTATAGGCAGCGGCAACAGCAGCAACAACAACAATATGTCTTTGGACTGAGGGAGGAAACCGGAGTACCCGGAGTAAACCCGTGCAAGCACAGGGAAAACATGCAACACAAAAACACCCAAGCCTGGGACTTGAACCAACGACCTTATTGCTGTGAGATGGACATGCTAACCACTACATTTCTGTGCTGCTCCGCAAGAATTCTGCTCTGAGATGTGTGAAAGAGTTTGAGTGTGTGTTTGAGTTACTCTGAAGAATATCAACGATGTGGCTGATGGTGTTTTTGCATCAATATAACACTATTTAATACAAAGTTGTGCACACACACACACACACACACACACACACACACACACACACACACTGATGCCCCACAATCTCACACCCCATTAGACGTCTGAATAAAAAAAAAAAAGAAAGAAAAAAAAACTGTGAAATTCCATGAGAAACAGCATGTAGCCTGAGCAAGAAAAGACAGATCAAACACACACACACACTCACTCACAAACCTCTTAATTCTATTAAGGACGCGGGGAGGCCAGGGGCTGGACAGGGTACACCCTGGACAGCTCACCAGAGCGTTGCAGGGCAACCCACACACACACACACACACACACACACACACACACACAACCATTCATATTAAAATATCCATCTAGCGGCAATTTGGAACAGCCAATTAGCCTAATGTGCATGTCACAGGACTGTGAGAGAAATCTGGAGTACCCAGAATAATCATGAGATGCCCGAGGCTGGGATTCGAACCCAGAAACTCCTTGTCGTGAGGCAGATGCCACCATGTCGTCTAGAGTTCTAACATGAAATGGCTATGATTATGTAATATGGATTCATTGTGACCAATTATTGACTACATGTGTGTTTAGAGATTGGGGAATCCTTATCCAATCCACAGTATCAGAATCAGTCCCATACTCACCCATAACACTGGATCAGACAACAACAGTAGTATCCATGAGTTTTAACTATTAGCTGTAGAATAGTCATGTCAGTGGTGTGTGTGTGTGTGTTATAAGGATTGGTTATTTATATTACTGTTTATATTTTAGTTATTATTTTAAACTTCAAATCAAAACCAATTATCGGATTGATTTCATTATCTACAGACACACCAATTTTGATATTTGTATTGGAAGTTGTATTGGAAAAAAAAAAAAAAAAGAATTAGCATGTCCGCCTCACAGCAAGAAGGTCCTGGGTTCGAGTCCTGGGCTCGGCGGGGGTGTTTCTGTGTTGAGTTTGCATGTCCTCCCCGTGCTTGTGTGGGTTTGCTCTGGGTACTCTGGTTTCCTCCCACAGTCCAAAAACATGCGCATGAGGCTAATTGGCTGTTCTGAATTGCCCCTATATGTGAGAGTGAATGGTTGTGTGTAAGTGAATGAGTGTCTTTATAATATGTTATTACATTTGCAGAACCGCTTAATCCTATTAGGATTGGGGTAGGCTGGAGCCTATCTCAGCCGACTCTGTGCAAAGGTGGGTGCACCCTGAACAGTTTGTCAGTCCATTCAGAGCCACACACACACACAACCATTCATACTCACACTCACACCTAGGAGTAATTTGGAATAGCCAATTGGCCTAATTTGCATGGACTGTAAGAGAACACCGGAGTACCTGGAGGAAACCCACGCAAGCACAGGGAGAACATGCAAACTCCACATTGAAACGCTCCTTTCCAAGCCCAGGATTCAAACCTAGGACCTTCTTGCTGTGAGGCGGAAATGCTAACCACTACGCCACCAGGCCTCCCCCTTTTATAATGCAAATAATGCAAACTCTTCTGTGCAGCCTTTCTGTTTCAACCTTACATTAAATAAATATTAATAATAGATTTCTGATTGTATATTTCTCCCCCTCTATTAGGACATGATACGATATTCAGGCCCTGTCCGAGCCTATTCTACACAACCTGACTAACATCAGAGGTGGAACAGATCGTCGAGGACAGCAGGGGGAAAAGGACGGATGTGACTGCCAGCAGCGTGGCCTTTCCACTAACACACAGGGACAGTCTGACAGTCCATCACTGTCTCCTCTAAACTGCTGAGACAGCTTCTGAAGATTAGAGTGAAGAGCAGATAAAGGGCCGACAGATTTTATATCAGAAATACAGCAGAGAATTAATAATATTTCCCCTCAAGGGTCATGAATGTAAAAAATACACTAAAATACAAACACTCGAGAAAATGAGACGTAAAAAGTCATACACTCAAGGCAAGAGTTTGATTGCATAACATTCCCCATAGCAAGCACACACACACACACACACACACACACACAAACACACACGAATACTCACTCACCAGCTGCAGCATGACATAGACAGACTCAGAGGAGCGCTTGGAGCTCCTACTCCTCCGCAGCACAGACATGCTTATCCTTACGTTTATGCGGGTTACAAAGAAATAACCCCTATAAGGAGGACCAAACCCAACTCCACCTTAAGTTGATCTCCTGACAAGAGCAGCCCAAGTGAGAGAACAAGACTCACTAAAAACTATGACGAGACGAGAAAAGCCTGCCTTCTTCTTTAGTACAGTGTCTTATCGGCAAAAGCTTTTCCTCCCTGCATCTCTTCCTCTCTCGCTTTGACTTGTCTGTTCTCTGGGTCGATGGCACAAGTGGGTATGTTCGAGATAGAGAGAGGGAGAGAGAGTAATAACAATAATAATCCCATCTGGAGCAGGATAAGAGGGACAGGAGGGGAGGGGTAAAAGGCAGGAGAAACTCAGCAGCAGTATGTCACTCGCCCCCACTTGCCCAGCAATGTGCAGCTTTGTGCTCCTAAACACCAGTAAGACTACTGTCACCACCAGGGATAAGATTAACAACAAGAGATCAGTGTGTGATAGTGTGATGCTCATTATTCACTTAAAGTTTTTTTCTCTCCTGAAAGTGAGTGTGAACGAATTCCAGTATAATTACTGTATACTGCAAATAAAGTCTTGACATGCCTTTTCTCAAACGCCTTTCCGATGAACTCACCCACGTGAAGTTAGGGCTTTGGGTGGAACAAAAGCAGAAGGTTATGCACAGTATGTAACAAGGACTCCACCATACAAAAGGATGTGTCCAGAGACCCTCACTGCAGTGCCGCACGGAACAGCCAAGAGCAGTTTTAAAAACGTCACAAAGTTGCGTAATTTATACGTTAACTGGAAGCTCAAGGTATCAGGTATCTGTTGAAAATGGAATCGGCCACAGTGTCTTTCTGAAACCATTTGTTTCCTCCTGTACATGAGTGTCAATGAGCCCTGCACCGGCCGCCATGATATTAGTAAACATCATCTTTTTATTTCTATTGAAATCGTATCCCTTCTTCTGTTTCTTAACACCTGATCTCAGATTCTTCCCACTTTCTACCGATCGCTGTTATCTGTCACAGGGTCTGGTTATCGTTATTGTAAACAGATACAGAACCAAAACAAGATGTAGAACAGGTGAATAAGAGACACTAAGCCTATGAGCTGGGGTGGTTTCACCAGGAAACCTTTATACTCATCCAGAATGAACTTATAATGGAAGATAAAACACATCGACTAGTGAATGTGCGACTTTAAGGCACTGCAAGAGAACCGGCATTGGCATCTAGTGCAGCTAAATCATTTGATCAGAATCCGTATGAAGTAGCATTATCCAAAAGACAGCAAAATCCAAAAATAAAAAGTCAGAAAGACAGACAAAGCTAAGAAATCTTAAGCACAACTTAATACGAGCCATACCTCCATCCATGCACGTAGTGCCAGTCATGAGCTTAAAGAAATCCAACAAAAATAAAATGAAACAGAGAACAAAATAAGGGAGCAGTCGAAAGGACGAGAGTGAGAAGAAAGCGAGCCCAGACCTGCTCACAGACTCTTATGCTGCCAAAGGAATCTGAACTAGGACACATTTTTATAGGTGTAGTTTTGTATACCAAAGTTCCCACCTCCCCACTTACACACACATGCAGCCAATCGCGTATATAGAAGACTCATCTTATCAGAGAAGTGACTCATGGGAAAGGAAAGAAAACATTTCCTTCCCTAGAGAGCAGTGATGTCTTCTTACCACCCATTCCCATTGAAACCTTATACTACATTTGAGGACAAATGCGTTGTGACTGTAAAAGTTTAATGTTTATCATTCTGTTGATGTTGAGAACATTAGAAACTTATGCAATCCTATTAGTACACACCACTGCACACACTAAACTCCATATAAATATTCCTCCATATTTTAACTTTCGGAGACAAAATGAACACACCTCGTAGTCTGTTTAATCCCATTATATTAGCTGCCAGATGCTGTAGTGATTTACTGGATATCGTGAGTAATATAAAGAGTTAGGCACTGCCTAAATTCGGCGCTCCCAAAAGATGTCTCAGCCTGAGATAGCTTTATTCCACCTTTTTGAATAACACTTTCGTTTGTATCACGTGTCACGTTAGTTTAATAATCGAGCTCACGTTCCGCCATGCTTCTGATTTATGCCTTTGCTCCCTGCAAGTTTGTCTGCCAATCTGAGTTAGTTTGTGTATTTTTTTATTCTGTGCGAGTCTGAGCAGTGGTGTATTAGCCTTTCTTTTGGGTTCCAATTTGTTTTTATTGCTGCCCGTCATCATGCAAGTCAACTATACATAACAGCCAATCAGCATTAATTCAGTGATGTATCAGCCTTATTGGGTTTCCTCTGGTGGCACACATGGACACCGGGACAGGACATGGGACAGCTGTCCAAATCATGTTCCATGACTATGGTGCTCCGCTTGGGATCTCTGCTATCATGCATTTTTCTCCATAGCTGATTACGAGCCAGCTAAATACATTCTGAGTATAGTGATATAAACATGACAGCTGATGGCATACTGGAGTTTCACTGCAAGATGAGGAAAAGAAGAGTGGATCTGATTTTGTGAGAATGATTTTCAGTGCAACTTCTATAAAGATTATTAAATACTATAAAAATAATGATTCAATTACACAGTGTTATCTAATATAATTTTTTTGTCCATTTCACATATTATACTTGCATGTTCTAGACTAAAGTATTTCATGATAAAAACATATTTTTATTTTCACGAATTAAAGTGTTTTTTCATGTGAACTTTTTGTAACTGGCTTCCGCTAGTTCCACTAGCAACCAGAAGTGCATATACATATATACACATAGATACAAAATTGGTCCATTTCGGCACGTCAAACAGAAGCGCACAATCCGCCATCTTAAGGCGGTGCGAGTTGGGAGCAAACATTCAACACAACACGTGTTTATACCTGTGGGAGCAGGTCTCAGCTGCTTTTGCTGCCTCGTGATCATACACATCATGTAATATATATGTAACAGTATAACTGATAGTATACTGACACTATTAAAAATGCTCATACCTCCAAAAGTTTGCATTTTGTTGCAGAATATGTTGTGCAGTCAAGAACTGTATTAAAAAATGAATAATTACAAGAGCTGTAATAGTTATTTCAGAAAGCTGTTCACTGTTTCTGAACAAAATGGAGACTGTGTATACATCGTTTCCTTTGCAGTAATGTGATATAACTTTAATGATACGATAATAAAAAGCTGCCTTAATTAATGTGTATATAATATAAAATGTGTATAAATATGATAACGATTATTGATTCAGTAAAAATGTCACCCTCTATGTATGTATTTACCAATAAGTTATCAGTACTGGTTATACTGGCAATGGTTCAGTGGTGGATTCATACTGGTTCGTTTTTTTTTAATAGCTCAGGCACTTAATCTCACGCTTCATTTTGTTATTATATATATAATATTATTTTATATATGATTTATATATATTCATATATTTATAATAATATAATTATTATAATATATATTATTTAAATCATATATTATTACCTAAGTGATTGAGGTTCATACTGTATGCTAGACATGCAAGGCAGTGTTTGTTTACATTGGTTCACCCCCCAAAAATGGCTGCGGTGTGGCAAGCGAATAATGTACCAGGCGAAGGCTGTGCATTTCGTATCTTTGTGTATATATGTATGGAAGTGCCACTAAAGGCGGTTTTTTGGTTTAGACTAAAAACACAACAACAATAGAATTAAATTATTAGGTTGTAGGAATTAATTAATTCATTTTTTGAAAAAAAAATATTACACCTTTTTTCCCCGCCAGATGGACTACAGGCCTTCACCTAGCTCGATGCTAACTGGATTTCCATTGTAAAACAACAAAATATGGAATTTAAGTATTTTATCGTAAGAACATATTTTATACGAATGTGTGTATATAAATATATATATATATATGCCTCGCAAGTTTTCAAATTATATACGGTCAGAGGTCATGGAATAATTATGTTATATATGATATACTGTATGTATAAATCAGGTGGAATGCATCACATGCTAAGGCACAATTCAAAAGAGATGTGAAATTAAGTCGACTTTATCAAACCCATCTTTGTTTTTGGCTGCGTGATTTGGTAACGCAGCGGGTGTTGTATCGAACCAGCCTAGAACTTAAACGCTGACATACATCATCTCATCAGAGAGGATAAGAAATGCACGCAGGCTTTAATCAGTGGGAAAACTAATCAACTCCTTCTTCTCTTTGTTTGCTGAAAGGTCCTTTTCCTCCAGCACCTGCATCAATTTATCAGCAATCAAGCAATTAAAATGAGGAGATAATTAAAAAAGGTGTCCTCCTTCCTTTCACCAATTTTTTTTTCCTTTTCTTTTCAGGGAAAAAAAAAAAAAACAGGCGATGACATCCTAACACCGGCCATCAGTGTGAGTTAAAAGGACGGAGCGCACAAAGCATGGCTGGCCTAAAGGGTCTCACTTAGCAGCTGTTAAAGATGTTCATTTGATTACACAGGCGGAGCAGTAGCTTCAGTAGGAGCTGGATGAAGAGAGAAAATGGGGGGTAATTGCAGATTCCAGTCTGGAGTGGCTCCAGGTGAGAGATGTGAGAGACGCTGTGATGGCTTGTGGGAATACAGTATTACTTTTAGTAGGAAAAGAAAATATCAGTGTTTACAGTGTGATCTACTTCAGAGAATAAATAATATGTTTAAAAAAAGAATACAGGAATAGTAAATGTACTCATATATAACCTGTGCTGCTGTGTTATTTAAAAAAATTGTTAATTAGAATTTAATCTTTCTGAGACTTACAGGATTTCAGTGTGGTATGTGCAGTGCGCTGCAAGATTCTTAAGTTTCAAAGGAGAAAAACATGAGACAGACAAGTGCACACACACACACACACACACACACACACACAGATGGCATAGCATTGCTGTGCTTGAGTTATTGTGACTAAACACAAGGCTCAGGAGCAGATGGTGTGTCGGCTCACAGGCCAGAGACACAAAGATTTGCTCCTCCAGTACTGTCATCAACATGGCACAAACAAAAATATATAAACAATACAGACAGGATGAAAGATAAGGATAAAAGGACAAACATACTTAGAATAAAAAGAAACCCAGGTACCTGAGTCCCTAGATTCGTAACGTATAATAAGATCTGACCTCGGCAGAGCACTATAAACAAACAGGCTAAATCGAGCATGTAAGCAGTACTTTATTATTTATTCCTGTGTGCTAAATGAATGTACAAGGCATTACATGAGATTTACTTCCATGATGTGACCTCTGAAGCACTGATTACCTGGAGGAAATGGGAATCAGTAGTAATTAGTTTTGAATGGAGCAACGGAAAATCAAAATGACAGGCGTGGAGACTGTAGCATGGCTTCTGCACCGACTGAGGCTAATCAAATGCACTGAGTGTGACTGAAGGCTTCATCCTGATTAAAACAAAACCATGTGAGCAAACAGGGCCGTTTATTTTATTTTATTTTATTTATTTATTTTTTTGCTGTTTTCAATTTCAAGTTCAAATTTGTTTTGGGGGGAAAATTATAAATATGCTTAAATGAGCCAGATATAAATCAGGGTTAGTCGTATATGAACATAGCCTGGTTAAAAATAACAGTTTGTGCCTGATTTAATGCTAATAGTAAATAATAATACCAAGAGGGTGACGGTAAAGGAAGACTTTATGGAGGCTGAATAAAGCTTCCAAGTTTCCAAGTGCAGCCCAAGAATATTCATTCATTCATTTTCTGAAGCGCTTAATCCTAATTAGGGTCGCGGGGAGGCTGGTGCCCATCTCAGCCGACTCTGGGCGAAGGTGGGGTACACCCTGAACAACATCTGGGCGAGGGCGGAGTACACACTGGACCAGGCCATCGCAGGGCCAACACTCACACAACCATTCACACTCACTCTAACACCAAGGGGCGATTTGGAACAGCCAATTCGCCTACTGTGCATGTTTTTGGACTGTGGGAGGAAACAGAAGTACCCAGAGGAAACCCACGCAAACACGGGGAGAACATGCAAACTCCACACAGAAACGCCCGAGCTGGGAATCGAACCCCGGCCTTCTTGAAGTGCTGAGGAAAATATGATGCCGGGTGGTGGCCATTCCCATGACCACGCCGCTTGTGAATTTTTTTTCCTGTGGTGCTACCATAAATCACGAGTGTATCCTCATCCACCCCAAACTCTTGAAGCCCTTAAGATTGCTATTCAGCAGGAGATCGCCACTGTTCCACCCGGCACGACATGTCGAGCCACGTCAGCCTTCAGAGATCACCTCCAAAAGTGTATATAAATAAAAACTGTACCGAATAAAGTTTTATGTCTGAAAATATTAATCTGATTACCTTTAATGTTTTTTTTATTTACCTTTAAAACGTGGGAGGTTTTATTGGGTCACCCAGTATATAAAATGAGTTTCAATAAAAACTAAAACAAAATAAGCAGTTGTTTCCTATTCACACACACACACACACACACACACATACAGCTTAGAGTCTGTGTAAACAGAAGTAGACACACACAAACAAAATATAGCGAGTGAATGTGTTGACTTTTCGCCTGAATGGTTCCACATCCACCCGTAACCTAACTGACCCTAATAGGATATAACAATAATGCATCATTACTACACATCACTGCACAGCCATGTGTGAGCAATCCCATCCATATGATGCTGCCCATAAAGAAAACATGATCTTTAAGCTCGGATGACAAAAGAACGCACTGTACAATAGATTTATACCAAACCACAAAACTCCGACTCAGTGATACCTATGAGCTCAGTATAGTGGAAGCCTGGATACTGTGTACAGTGTAAATAAAACCTCACCGTATTATTACCAGCAGAGGACTGAGAAAGTGTCCAGCTCGGTATAACCGGTGTCCACAGAAGAAATAGACGTCAGTTATGATGTGAAACATTAGATGGCCTCATTGTGCTTTAGTCAATCAGGTGATGGAAGAGGACAGGGTGAAAAAAAAGAATCCAAACCCAGACAAATGAAAACTAAACCAAAGGCCCTGCAGCCAACATGGAGGCATCTCTCTCTCTCTCTCTCTCTCTCTCTCTCTCTCTCTCTCTCTCTCTCTCTCTCTCACACACACCCTCTCCCCCTCTCTCTCTCAC
>JAQMYF010000016.1:7323754-7334914 GCA_030014195.1 Neosilurus mollespiculum
CACACACCCCCCCCCCCGGCCTCTCTCTCTCTCTCTCTCTCTCTCTCTCTCTCAGACTACCCCCCTCCCCTTCTGTGCATGTGTGTGTGTGTATGTCGAGCTAGAACCCAAGTATGAATATTATTCAGACTGAACGGATGGTGCAGCCTAAACTAATACAAAAACATTCCCTCTCATGCATTTGCCAAACCACTTAATCCTACTATAGTCATGGGGAGGCTGGAGCCTATCTCAGCTGACACTGGGTAAAGGCAGGGTGCACCCTGAACAGCTCACCAGACCATCACAAGGCCAACACACACAACCATTTACACTCACACCTAGCAGCGATCTGGAACAGCCAGATAGCCTACTGTGCATGGACTGCAGGAGTAAACCGGAGTACCCGAAGAAAACACACACAAGCAAGAGGAGAACATGCAAATTCCACACCAAAATGGCCTCATCGAGCCCAGGACTCAAACCCAGGATCTTCCTGCTGTGAGGTGGATGTTCTAACCTCTACACATCCAAAATCTATATAATGACTTTCTGAATGACAGAAAGCTTCAGACCAGAGTGTGTGTGTGGACTGGGATAAAACAAAAAAGTTTTACTTTCACACATTGTATATAAAGTCAGGAAACTCTCAGATAAGGTTGCCAGTCTTCAGCAAAACTCCCCCCAAATCTCCACCCTAACAATACATGCAAAAAATGCCTTGAAACATTTCATTCATTCATTCATTTTCTCAGCGGCTTAATCCTAATTAGGGTCGTAGGGAGGCTGGCGCCCATCTCAGCCGACTCTGGGCGAAGGTGGGGTACACCCTGAACAGCTTGCCAAGCCATTGCAGGGCTAAGACACGTCCATTCACACTCACACCCAGTGTGAGCAATTTGGGGTTATGGTTTGGAACCGCCAATCAGCCTGCTGTGCATGTTTTTGGACTGTGGGAGGAAACCAGAGTACCCAGAGGAAACCCATGCAAGCATGCAGAAAACTCCACACAGAAACGCCGAGAGACTGCGAATCAAACCCAGGTCTTTCTGCTGTGAGGTGGGTGTGCTAACCACTGCGCCACTGTGCCGCCCCCTGACCTGAAGCATTTGGGAAAATTAAAATATTGGCACATTAGTGTTCTTTTCAGCAGCATGCAGGACAAAAGACCAAGTTCGAGTTAAATCCGATTCTGAAAATAGATATGGAATGTTTTCAGCCTTAAACAAAGATAGAAGTCAGAAACTAATAATGGCATTGCCTTACACCCTCAATCCACAGGGACACAGTGTTACACAGCTGTGTGTGTGTGTGTGTGTGTGTGTGTGTGTGTGTGTGTGTGTGTGTGTGTGTGTGAGCTCCACAGGGACAGTGTCTGTGTACTTTATAGCTTTGAAGTGAGCTGAGCACATTGAAAATGATACTCCAAGCCTCGCAGCACATTGTGTTCCTGCTCTGTGTTCTGTACGCACTCATACAACACGTCCTCTCCACCACAAACACTTCTGATTTGAGACACACCGACCGCCTTTTAATTACTCGAGCGAACACAGAGCATGTATTAACATTATGTCATGGCACCTCTATCTTACCTTGTGTTCGGGGTCAGTTTCCAGCTCAGCCACTGAGCCATCCACTGCATCCTCCACAGATAAAACAACACGTTCATCCACATCTTCAGTGTCTGGGCTCTCAAGCACGAGTCCAGAGGCCTCATCCAGAATGTCCTCTAGAGGGCGTAGGAGATCAGAGCCAGGTGACCAGACAGAGAAAAAAGTTAGAAATCAGGGGTTGTTCAAATAGGTTTCGTATTTCCATCCGAAAGTTTACGGGTTTATAAACAAAATTCTTAAACTAATCTCTCTCACTCACTCACTCATTTCCCGAGCTGCTTAATCCTATTAGGGTCATAGGAAGGCTGGAGCCTATATCAGCCAACACCGGGTGAAGGCAGGGTACACCCTTAACAGCTTGCCAGACTATCACAAGGCCAACACACACAACTATTCACACTCATGCTCAATCCTGAGGTACTGAAAAATACCTGCTCTTTAGTATGAAGCATAATGTTCATCATTCAGCCCACTAGGGGGAGACATTTCATTATAACTATGCCAAGTTATAATAATCTATTTGTACTTGTTGGAGGTACCTTGCACTCTGAGTGACCCTCTCAGTATATATCTAAAAATCTTTTCAGTTCCCTTTGTAATGTCTCGCTTACTTTGTATTCAATTTCATCCTTTTATTACCTTTGTTTCAAAATCATGACCACAGCTTTGTGCAGATTTTCACCAAACTTGGTGGAGACATGACCCTATCTGAGTCCCAGACATGATTTGATTTTGAAATGCTTAGGTCAAAAGTTAAGATCAGAACAAGGGCACAAAGTTTTGGAGGCAGAGCGCTTATAACTTAATAATGAGTACCTATAGAGATGCTGTTACTATGCGACACTCAGATCAAACCATGTATGAAAGTTGAAATGAGACAGTTATCTTTGACCCTGAGTGACCTTTTAAGGATAAAACCCCAGTTACCTCTTTAATCCTTTAAACATTTTTTTGGGAGGACTAATTTGGTCATGTTCACATACTACAGAACAACTCATAAGACAAGCATGATGGGTATGTAAAATTAGTGCTCATATAGGGCCTATTTACTACATTATCCATGATGTGTGGTGGAGGTACCTTACACTTTATGGTTGTCCTTATAGTTTTTTGGTATTTTCTTTCAGATTTTCTCATGGGGGCTCGTTTATAATTACTCACACTATCCAACCATTTCTATCATGGTCACCCATCTAATCCATATCAGTTTTTGAGGCAGATATCTTTCATAATCAGGTAATCAGTGATATCCAGTATCATTTTGTCCCATCCCAAAGCCAGTTTTAATGCTTTTGTGAGTGGGTTCAGAATTTACCTTGGCTCTGAGAGAAGATGTCAGTGTAAAGATCATGTGGTGCGTCTGAGCGGCGGGGAAGCGCGGGACATCGCTGACACGGCTCAGATGAGGGCACAGCACTGATGGTGAGGGTGAGAGAAGGCTGAGCGAATGCGGCACTCAGGTCTGATAGCTCCAACGCACTTGCCTCTTTATTGTTTAGCTGCAGGATTTCATCACCAGCTCTCAGACCTACACACACACACAAACACACCAAACCATTAAATGACATATTGAAAAACTGACAAATGTTTCAGGGGGCAGCAGTGGTGGCACATTCACCTTACACCAAGATGGTCCAGGGTTCGATTCCCAGACTCAAGTGTTCTGTCAAGAGTTTGCATGTTTTCCTGCCTGCTTGTGCGGGTTTCCTCTAAGTACTCTGGTTTCCACCCACAGTCTAACTGGCTGTTCCAAAATGCCCCTAGGTGTGAATCTAAGTGTGAGTGATTGTGTGTGTGTTAACCTGCAATGGTCTGCCGAGCTGTTTAGGGTGTACCCCGTCCTCATCCAGAGTCGGCTGCGATAAGCACCAGCCTCTTCACGACCCTAGTAGGCTCAGCAAATGAGTGAGTGAATCACTAAGTGGAGGGCCGTCAGGGCCAGCAAGGCAATTTCTGCTGGCCCAAACACTGTCAGAAGCACTGACCTACATTTACAACTTAAATTCTAGTATTTGTTCGATGAAATTGTATTAATTTATTCCCAACAGTCGATTCTTCTCATTTCGTAGCGTGTTTCTTGGCTGCACTGCTTCCAGTACATGTATGTGGATGTTAGATTTTTTGTCCAATCAGATTTCAGCCTCTATGTGCTGCCATGTCAGTCTAACCCGCCCGGGCCTTCAGAATCAATAGTACTGGCTGATGTCACTTAGACTATATAAGCGATGGCGCTGTTTCTTTAACCAATTAAATTTCAAATTCGCCTTACAGGGCCAGCTAGCCGGCCCACAGTAACGTCAGCATTTTCTGATCACAGTAACGTCCTTTGAATGGTTGGTCAGAGCAAAACCGTTCGACAAGCCAAGTTTTGGGTTTTGTCTATAAATAATCAGCATCTCTGGTGAGTATGATGTTATTTGAATTTTTTAGGTTTTTGTCATGTTATTTGATAAATATTGATTCTGAACCCAGTATCAACGAGCCGGTACATTTATACTTATTACATTTGGCCGAGCGCCAAATTTACCAACAGCTTCCACTGGTGGAAGTTACATAATGCTAAAGGGTTAACTGGGTTTCTTGCTTTAGTAATAATGGTATTCACCCTCAATACATGAAACTCCTCTCTCTCTGAAATGCCAGGCCTTGTTTTATTGCATTTTTGTATGTTTCTATAATAGTGAGGGTAGTAAGAGGTGGGTTAAATCTTTTAAGTCACAACTGAAGGCCCAGGTACCAAATGCGCGGCCCGCCACCGGAATCACCGGAAGTATATTTTAACAACCTCACAGGAAAATTACAAACCTGAACAATGTGAAAGACGTATACAGTGTTAGATTTTACTCTGTGACATGATGTGTTGCTTGGTGTGTAAGAAAAAAAATGGAAGTGGTATCATAGGGACTAAAGCAATTTTTTTGTTCCAAATTCTAATCCATAAAGCTGCCTCTGCTGCACCCTCCATCCGATCCCCATTCTCTCTCTTATCACCTAGCATCTGATTTGGCGCAATTACAGTTCCACTCATTACAGTACCACATGACTGCCACTCTTATAGTTTGTTAATGATCAAGGCCACCTCAGAGTAATCACAGCACGTCTTTACTGCTGCGTGGAACTTGGGATGGGGTTGTTCAAGGTAGGCATGTCATTCATTCAGGCATTCATTCATTTGCTGAACCACTTTATAATATTTAGGGTAATAGGAAGACAGGAAACTATCTCATCTGATTACCAGCAAATCTAAACCATTCAATTAAAGATCTGATATTATATCCATTTTCAGACCTTTATTTTGCATTTCAGATACCAGTGAAGCTTCTGACCAATCAGAATCAAGAATTTCACAGCGCTTTGGTCCAAACATACTAACAAGTGCTTTGAATGTTATGCATCATTCCAGAAATTACTTTTGTCATTTTATATATCTGACTAACCATTACATACAAATGATACACACAGACAAACATTTCATTTGAAAATTCCCTTTCTCTCTCTCTTTTACACACACACACACACACACACACACACACACACACACAGAGAGAGAGAGAGAGAGAGAAAAGCTCAGAAATAGAGTGAAGCTTGACCCTAATGGATGTGAAGCAAACTAGTGGATTAACAATAAAAGGTCGGAGTCATAAAAAAGAAGTGCCAGTGTGTCCAGACTGTCCTGGATTAAGAGCACAGCCCCTGGGCAACATACTACAGTCCTACATTTTTCACGCTCATTCGTCTCAGGCTGCATGTGGCTTTAATTTCAGTTGTGTGTGTGTGTGTGTGTGTGTGTGTGTGTCTGCTTGGGGCCCAAGCTTAACATACAGCTTTGCTCTCCAGGGACAAACACTGTCGACTTGGCTTTGTGTTGATTGGCCTGGTTACTCATGGAGTCTAGCCATAAGCCCTTTTCTGCTCCAATAGTTGTGTATAGCCAAATGACTAGAATAACTAGTGCCAATTAAAGCCTAGCACACACACACACACACACACACACACACACTTTAAAGTTTTAACTACAACAGTCCCAATATATCCTACAGGTTAATGTGCTTAAACTGATATCTCCCAGATATCCTGAGCAAGACATGAGCAAGAGATCACATGATCGCTAATAAAATGCCCATTCATGCCCTGGTTGTGTTCATTCATTTATTTGCCAAACTGCTTAATCCTATTAGGGTCGTGGGGAGGCTGGATCTCAGCTTACCCTGGGCAAAGGCAGGGTACACCATGAGCAGCTGGTCAATCAATAGTGGGACCAAAACACACACAAACACTCACACACTTCCAGGAATTTGGAACAGCCAATTAGCCTAATATGCATGGCTTTGGATTGTGGGAGGAAACCAGAGTACCTGAAGAAAATGACACTCGAACATGTTGCAAACATGTAAACTACACACAGAAACACATTCGCTTAGCCCAGGACTTCATGCTGTGAGGCGGTTGTGTTAACCAATATGCTACCATGCTGCCCTGCCCCCAGTCACCTGACCACTAATAGCACCCACTTGTTTGCAATCATACTACTTTCTGTAAATAACACAGACTCTCAATATAACGGCACAAGAGCATTTCCCAGCACTCTGTCTGTGACAGTTTCAACCTGGTGTGACTCGAGCACAGCCCAGTTCTTTTTACCCCGTCTCTCTACCGGCTCCATGAGATACTGGAGTAAACAATGTGTCCGATAGAGCACTGGAGCCCTATGTTTTTATTTAAATTCTGAAATCATTTTAGCCCAAATATAAACTAAAGCATAAACACATAGAATGATGTGAACCCAATTAAACATCCATTCATTCATTTTCTGAAGCGCTTAATCCTAATTAGGGTCGCGGGGAGGCTGGCGCCCATCTCAGCCGACTCTGGGCGAGGGTAGAGTACACCCTGAACAGCTCACTACGCCATCACAGCTGCTTACAAACCATATCCACTGAATTCTGGTCAAGTCTTTAACTTAGCCTTTCTAAAAAAAAATACTATTTTTCTTCATTCTTTGCCAAAACTACTTTGATTTAAACATTTTTAAAGTCATTATCTTACCGCACAACTTAACTTTCTTGCAGTTTAATTCTACATGGTTACTCACATCTGACTCTAATTCCACTGCTAAGTCAAGAGGCTCACATACTTTTGCCACTCACAGATATGTACTTTTGTATAATTTCCCTCAATAAATAAATGAGCAAGTGTAATATTTTGGCTGATTTTTTCACCGAGTTTTATGTCTCCGCTTTTTGGACTCGTGTTGAAATCTGATGATGATTTGGGTCGTATAAATGCAGAAATATGGAACATACTGCTGGGTTCACAAACTTTCAAGCACCACTTTATGTCAGATGGAGATGAGCTGACATTTGTTCGAATGGATATAGTTTAAATTGCTGATCCATTAACATGTGAAAGCTTTTAAAAGATATTTTCTCCAGCTGAGTGGAGATTTGGGTCAGTCTGTAGGGTTTTAAATAGCTTGATATTCCCTCAGCAATGTGTCAGCAAAAAGGCCCAGGTAGAGCTCTTTATTAGAGCACACTAAGTGGGGTTTGAAATGCTTGTACTGTTAAACCCTTTACCATTAGCCAGCAAAGCTAAAACTTTTGAAAGTAAAATTAATACTTTATTTGAACTTAGACACTGTATAAGTTATAATTATAAGCTATACATTACGGTGCATTGGATGATTACAGAACATTGGAAGGTTGCAGAGAAACTCCATGTGAGTCGAATTACAACTGTGAGGAATCTCCATCAACTTGGCAACCATGTATTTGCATATCTATTTATAGATCTTTCAAAAATGATGGTGTCTATTTACTTCTGAAATGTCTCTATATATCCTGATAATGTGAACAATATATTGTTTTTTAATGAGGTTATAAAAAATTTCATCATGTTCTTTCTAAGTAATAGACGTGTAGTTAAGATAGAAAAAGATGTACCAGCAACAAGGAACAGTACAGTATATAACCCTTTTTCTCACAGTGACTGCAATTTACATGCACGCATCAGAGATGATCTCACCTTTATTGTCAGCCATGCCTCCTGCCTTCACATTTGTAATATGTAGCTGCTGTGTGCCTTCATCATCCATCACAACAACAGAAAAACCTACAAAGAGTAAAAGAAGAAATATTAATTCCAGTGAATATACCATAATACATTTCATTCATTAATACTATTACTGTATTTACTAAACAAGATAACAGTGTGAAGAAATGTCTTACCATAACCAATAGCACAGGATTCGTTTCGGTCAAACTGAACAACTTTGGTAGCTTTGGTACAAATTTCAATCTCCTTGTAGAGCTGAATGAAACAAACAGTTCAAGTTTAAGAAGCTTTATTGTCATTTCAACAACATATAACTGACGCAGTGCATAGTGAAACAAAACAACGTTTCTCCAAGACCAGGTGCTACATAAACATACAACAAGTATCAAATTCGAGAAATCATAAAAAAATTTAAAAATAGAAATGCAAGGAAGAAAGTGTTTAAAAAAACAATATGCTTATTTAAAGTATATTAATTGTGGGTACAGAAACATCTTAAGGTCATGATCATGATCCCAATTTGAGCTGATCACATTAATCATCATTCCGATGTTTCAGGTAATTTTATTCTGATATGTACCAAAGTCCTCCGATTGTTACCCGATGTGATTCCAATGTTGTTCCAATGTTTCAGCTGATTTTTTCCCAGTATGTACTGGTGTTCTCTATTTGCCACCCGATGTGATTCCAATGTTTTATGATGTGTCAGCTGATTTTTTTCCCAGTATGTACTGGTGTTCTCAGATTGTTATGTGATTCCGATGTACTTCCGATGTTTCATCCGATGTTATTACAATCTATACCCAAGTCACTCCAATTTGTACTGATGTTGTTCTGAGGTGTCTCCGATATTGTATTTGAAAAAACCCACACATTTAAATTTACTGGAATCGTTGCTACCATTTTTTTTCTCAAAATTTTACACCGGTGTTACACTTATTTACGTACGGCTGTTGCTTCAATTTATTCCTGTTTCCCTGATGTACTCCCAACACACATAAAATTACCTCATTTTTCACTCTTCCCCAATGTTCCCCCTGCCAAAATTGTACAATGTCCTCTGATGTTCTTCAATGTGTACTAATGTTTTTCATTGTGTATTGATGTTACCTGCTTTCTTCCGATGTAACATGATTCGGGCAAATCGGGATCATGATCACTATCATGTGAGCACATCCCTGTGTGCTAATATGCTTTTATATTTATTCAAGGAATTGAAATTATTTTTCCCCACACTTATAAATAAATGGTTGTTCTGAGCAATCAATTTTAAACCCCAGCACCACATTTATCCCACAATGCACTCTGTGTTCTCTATTAGAAAATCATGGAAGATGTTTGGATCAATAAGTTTCCTTTTAAGCCAATCTTTATTAAAATAGCACCAATATTCAATTCATGATCAATGCTGTAACCACAACTCACCAGGTGCCACAGTTCCTCCTCAGGCCTGGGGACATAAAATTGCACTTGATTGTCGATTATAAACTTCAGCCGGAGATAGTGCTTGGGGTGATCCAAACTGTGGGCCTTGGGAGGAAAAAAACAAATACGTGATTAGCATTAAAGGGGCGATATCACTGTTGCTTGAAGAAAGCAGCCTAAATAACATTTATGGTGTTATCAGTGTAAACATTAACAGTTATATAAATGCAAATTTGGTCTGTGAAGGCTAACAGAAATTAATTTGATTTAAGCTTCCAATTTACCAGGACTTTGTAGTGGTGTTTTAATCTCTGAAAGCTGTTTAGCTTTAATCTTTGAAAACTTTAGCTTTTAGAAAGTTCATGTTGTAATCCAGTCCCATCCACAAGTCACTGGATAAGGACGTCTGGCTATATCTTAAGTCTATTACTTATTAAAATATGTATTAAAATCTCATTACATAAAATTAAATGATGCATTTTTTATGATAGAACACAAAACACTAAGTGCCTCATACTGTATTCCATTATGTTATTTGACGGAAAGCTATTTTTGCAGGATTGAAGAGGTCTCCACGCAGTTTAATTTATTTAAAATTCTATAAATTTTAAAGATCTGCTTTTTTTTTTTAACCGTGATCTTACGTGTTTAGCAAAAACCTAGTAAGTCATTTGAGTACTGTTTTCTGAAAACATTGAAAAACCCTCAATAAACTGCTGAAAACTTGTTGATTTACTTGGTTTCATGCAGTACTTTTTGAGTCCTAGGCTAGGAGATTGTATGTTCTCTCTGTCTTTGTGTGGGTTTCCTCCAGGTACTCCGGTTTCCTCCCACAGTCCAAAGACATGAACATTAGGCTGTTTTAAATTGCCCCTATGTGTAATTGGGAATGTGAATGATTGTGTGTTGCCCTGCAATAGATTGGTTTAAGGGTGTACCCCACCTTTGCCCAGAGTCGGCTGAGATAGATCCCCGGAACCCTGGTAGGATTGAACAATTCAGCAAGTGAGTGAAGAGAGGATGAAGGGATTATTGTGTAATTTCATTCCATTCTGGTTCAGTTTAAAGACCTTTTTCAAGATATCATCTTCCATTCCTTTCTCTTACATGAAACTCTCCCAATCCCCACATATACTTTAACTAAATAAAGGAACAACTTTTTAAAAAAACTAAAGTATATGCTGTTTTAACTCATTGTTCAGGATCAGGTGCTACTTTTTTTATGTGAATCCTGGTCAGATAATTGTAATTACTCTCTATTTTTATGCTTACGTTTGAACAACATTGAGGAATTAAATGTTTATCCTAGTTTAGGTACATGTACTGGAATCTAAGGCTTGGTCTCTTTATGATAATTACAGGTCACAGGGTTTGGAGCCGGTTTTCCAAAAGCAACCCTGTTTAATTATGTCTCGAAGAGTGGTGAGTGAGTAACACTTTAAACACTCATTATAACTGGTACAATGATAGTTACACTGTGTTGTTTTCGAGAAACTGGACTGCAGTCTCATAAATACCTTATAATGTAACAAACAACTGAATAGTACCAATCTATTTACTTAAAGTGAAATGAAAGTCAAGCCTTCCAAACTCTCCTGATACACATGAATCAGGTTGTTTTTACTCACATTCCCAAAGTTGCAATCTGTTAAAATCTGTTAGATAATTTGCATTAGCCTTTTTGAAAACACTGTGGTTTGGAGTCTGTATCACTCTCGCGAGTTCGCAAAATAGCAAGAATAGGATGTGAACTCGTCAGTTCATATGAGGCAAGATAACCGCAAAAATAACAGTATACAGATAATAAACTAATAATAAGTCATATAAAAACTAGTGAACTTCTGAATAAATTAAAACTAGGCACATCTTCACATAATATGAGCTTCTGTTCACACAGGAATGAATAGTATGTCCCACTGTTCGTTCATACGCAAATTACTTCCATATTTACTAATGCATACACATGAATCACATCAACCTTTCGCAGGACAATATTACACCCGTGTGTGGATTTCATTCATTCATTCATTCATTTTCTGAAGCGCTTAATCCTAATTAGGGTCACGGGGAGGCTGGCGCCCATCTCAGC
>JAQMYF010000016.1:7353599-7356099 GCA_030014195.1 Neosilurus mollespiculum
CACCATAGACAGTGAGAGACATGGCCGGCATTTGATAACCCAGTTAGCTGCACTGGGGGGACAACAGTGAGAACCCGTCGATAGTGGGGCTATATATAATTTACAATATAAACAATGTACCACCACCCCATCACCACCACCCGGGCCACGGTAAAACTGTCAAGCATTGACCGGATCGTGGTGATAAAAAAGGTTGGGGACCACTGATGTATACCCTAATCAAGTATTCAGTGATAACTACACTTACCATATGTTATAAGTATATGACAGTATTTTTGGTATTTTTTACTAGGAGACTAAACTTTTTGTGTATTGTTTGTGGGCAAATATATTCTGAGGTACTTACGTGCGAAGTTTGTGCACGGCGTCCATGCATGCTAGGGCACAGTGCACCCTGTTGGCTGGGAGGACCTTCAGAAAGGCAGTGAGATCGTCTGCAGGGCAGAGTGTACGCTCCATAACCACTACCTTCTTCCTCCTCTGGAGAATGCATACTATTAGTTTTCTTCCATGCTGCTGTCCTTTTGCTATCCCGCCTGTGCTTGTAGCGATTCCTAGAGCCACAGTGCGTGGATGCATTCTTGGTGCACAGCTCATCTAAGGAATTGGTCCTCTCACCAGAGTGACCTTCATATCTTTGGTTTAACTTTGCATTTTCAGGTTGGATGATTTCCTCTGTGCTAGTCAACTGCTCCTGGCTGAGGTCAGACACCGAAAACTCAAGCGAGTCTTGCCGCCACATGTCAGCTGATTTGGAGCGCTTCTTATTCTTAAAGCTTCCCCCTTCACCATGTGTTTTGTTCACACTGAGGCCATCATCATCATCCTGTTCATCTCCCACCACTGTTTCCCCTCCATCCTCCGAGCCTGGTGTGGTGCTCTGTTCACCAAGCTGGTCATGAAAAGATACGGGCCGTAAGTTCGTGCCAACCGGATCCGCCCAGATATGCCCGGTCAGTGCATAGGTCTCATTAAAGGGTTCCAGGCCATTTTCACTCAGCGACTGAGGGATGCTGGGAGTGCTGCTTGATCTGGTGCTGGCTTCTGAACCATGATGCTCCAGTTTAGCGGAGGAAATGTTTCGAGAGCGGCGTGGATGCCTTTTGGAGATCCGGAGAGAATGGGACATGTGCTTGCGTGATAGATGGCTTTGAGTCTCAAAGTATAAGCTGTGGTCTCCATTCTGGCTCTCTATATTTCCCATGGTTTAACATCTGAAAAAAAAAGAAGCAAGTTAGCATTGGCAATTTTGCCACAACCTGGCCTACTCCTGGAGCTGTTATGAAAGAGAATGTGCAGTTCCCAGTGCTGAGCTTCTTCCAACACACATTCACCCTCAAGCTCTCAAACCTGATTGACCAGCAAACTGCACATTCCTCCCACAGTACTAGAAATGACGTACAAGCGAGTCACCATGCACAGCATTCAAAGGGAGTGGTTTCTCAGAGCATGTGTACTCACGAAGCACCTGCTGAGGTGAAAATCAGTGGAAGGCAAAAGACGTCTCACCATCCACACACACACAGCTGTCAGAGTGAGAGTGCGTGTGTGGAGGCTTAGACGCCAGAAATATCTCTGAGACAGAACAGAGATTGCAGAATAAGAAGCCTCCTTACCTCCCACTTTAACATTAAACACATTTAAGGTTAAATAAATAATGTGTCTTATAAGCAGTGAATGTATTTGTTGCTGGATTCAGTGTACTGCTGTCAGTCAGATAAAATAAAACAAGATCCGTATCACGTTATAACGTGAACAATTTAGTGTTATAACATGAAACCTGTCATGTCACAACTTTTATACAAATTTTGACATGGGCAGGACGGTGGCATAGTGGTTAGCACGTCCACCTCACAGCAAGATGATACTGGGTTCAAGGCCTGGGCTTGGGGTGTTCCTGTGTGGATTTTGATGCTCTTCCTGTGCTTGCGTGGGTTTCCTCCAGATACTCCAGTTTCTTGCCACCGTCCAAAGACATACGGTTTAGGCTAACTGGCTGTTTCAAATTGCCCCTAGGTGTAGATGTGAGTGGAAATTGGTCTGTGTGTTGCTCTGCTATGGACTGGCGAGATGTCCAGAGTGTACCCCGTCGTTGCCCAGTGTTGGTTGAGATAGGCTCCCGCCTCCCTGCGACCCTAGTAGGATTAGGTGGTGAGTGGCAAATGACTGAGTGATGAGTAAGTGTTTGGCATATAAACCTATCATGTTATAGCAAATAAAATTTAATGTTATAACGATGTAATGTTTATTATATTATAAAGTGAACATTTTCACAGTTTATATTTTCACGTCATTCTGACATATAAACTTATCACGTTATATCAATAAACTTTTACTGTTGTAACAATTTAGCATGTCAAATTAAACATAATGTTATGACCTCAAAATGTTCATGTTATAATGTCATTCATCCATTCATTCATTTTCTGAACCGCTTAATCCTAATTAGGGTCACAGGGAGGCTGGCGCCCATCTCAGCCGACTGCGGGCGTGGGCAGAG
>JAQMYF010000016.1:7361099-7366500 GCA_030014195.1 Neosilurus mollespiculum
ATGTGCTGACCGGCAGTCTGTTCTTAAAACACACACAAATATAGACACGTACACACATCACCACCTCCTACAGAAACGCACTAGAGTCACAGCGTAAGTCATCACACACTGAATCAGCATTCTTTCCTTCCTATCAAGGGTGAAGAAATCTGAATCCACCCAACCTGTTATTATGCAACAGAGTGATAAAAAAAAAAAACCCACACATTTATTTATTCGTTCATTTTATGTACCACTTCATCTTACTAGTGTTACAGGGGAGGCTGGAGCCTATATCAGCCAGCTCTGGGTGAAGACGAGGTACACCCTGAACACCTCACCAGTCCAACTTAGGGCCAACACACACATAACCATCCATGTGCATGTCTTTGAACTGAGGGAGGACACCGGAGTACCTGGAGGAAACCCACACAAGCATGAGAAGTACTTGCAAACTCCATACAGAAACATTATCCCTGAGCCCGGGACTCGAACCCTGAACCTTCTAGCTATGCGGCAAAATGCGCTAACCACGACATCACCCTGCCACCACATTACATCATTTCATCTCGCTGCCTCACTCATTTACTGAACCAATCCATCCCTTTAAGGTCATGGGGAGGTAGGAGCCTACCTCAGCCGACACTGCGCAACGGCAGGTACACCCTTGACAGCTCACCACACCATCACAGGGCCAACACACATTTAAAATCATAAATATATCATCCGTAATAAGTCATTTTTTTGTTTATGTAAAGCCTCAACACCCCATTTTTTTCTATCTCCATTTTAAAGGAATATGATGATACTACAGGCGAGTGCAAGAGCGCAGGATAATGGGATAATGGAAATGAATGACTCCAGCAGCCCCTCCCCCATATCTGATGGAATATTTTGAGAGAAGAATAGACTCCATGTGGAGTAATGTGGAGGGGGTTTGAGACGAGGTCGTCCCTGCCCTCCTATCTCGAGTGGAGGTCAATGTTCCCCTCCAGCTCTTCATTCCTCCTCATGGTACCACTGCACCCTCACTCCAGCTGCAACTTCAGATCAATACCGACCCTAACCAAAAATAGACACTCTTCAGTGCACTTCTCTAAATGTTCCCTTACATCCTGTACACAGTTGCCTCACATTTAACTGCACAGAAATAAACGAATTAGCAACAGCCCTGGATATGAATCATTCAGACAGGTTTCTTAGCAGCAGGGGGAAAGCAGCAAACTCAGAGTTATTATAATCCGTGCTTTTTTCTCAGCTGTACGAGCCAGCTCGCTGTGATGAGTGCGGTGGAGAGAAGTGATGAAATGACAAAGGATGCAGAGAAGAACAGACAGACAGACAGACAGACAGAAGAAAGATTGCTGTGGGGGAAGATGAAGATGAAGAAGGAATTCGCATATTCCCACTTCTATTTCGGCTCCAGTTAGTCAAGCGCTTACTCTTTCGTTTTGGGTTCCCTCGGTTAAGGCCTGGGGCATTAAGTGGGGTTAAGGAAATCCCCCAAGCCCACTGATGGAGAAGAAAGAGAAAACAGTGGGAAGAAAGGTAGACAGCGAGAGAGAGAGAGAGAGAGAGAGAGAGAGAGAGAGAGGGTGTTCTATTGTTCCCTCAGCTGGAGACTGTCTGGACTCAGCCTGGCACATTTTAGTCTAATTGCGAGAGCAGAGACAAAAGTGATGAGTCCAATCAGGATACGCAAGGCTGCTTGTTATAGTGCTGAGTCATAAAAGAACACACATACCCACCGCGTTCTGAGTCAGTCTTACAGACGGCACGGTTTATATTTTATTATTTCTCACATTTACTGAAAATTAAATCTAACCTACTTTCCTTTTTTTTTGGGGTTAATTTCGAGCAGAGCAATTGAGATTCTAAAACTAATTCAATTCTTGAAGAAAATGATAAACGAAATGGATGCTTTATATTATTCGCACAAAATTGGAAGCGCAGAAAAGGTTTTATGTAATTTTGCTGAACTGTTTACAATTTACCCATTTTGTGCACAGCATCCACATTCAGTGCTGTTAGAGAAAAATACAATAAAACAAAAATCACCTCCAGATCACCAGAGACCATATGATTATTTTACATAAAATGTTGACCCAGCCTGTGAGCTGTTCAGGAGGTCTCCGGCCTTCGCCCAGAGTTGGCCGAGATAGGCTCGAGTAGGATTAAGCAGTTCTGCAAATAAACAAATTATAAATATCGGCCTGAACTCTGTTCTACCACCTTTGGTGGGTATTTCCTTAGCATACCAGGAACATCCCACAAGACCTGCTTCAGTTATTTCAGTTATTTATCCATCACAATGTGGCCCTTATCAAAGTCACTCAGATCTTTAGGTTTGCTCATTTTTCCTGTCTCCAACACATCAACTTCAAGAACTATTACATCCCACTCATATGCAGGTGTCACAGGAACGAGATATTCAGTGTTATCCACTTCACCCATCAGTATCCATGATGTTATGGCTATATTCATCTCAAGCACGGCAGGTCTTGTGGGGTGTTCCAGGGATGCTGTCATAAGTATGAAGGTGGTCCAAGAAAGGACAATCAGTGAACTAACAAAATTGTCATGGGTTCCCAAGGCTCACTGATGCACTGGGAGTGAAGGCTTCTATATCACGTCTGAGCACATAGAAGAGCTACTGTACCACAAACCGCTGAAATATGTAATGCTGGCTCGGAGAGAAAGCGGTGTTGTGCACTGCAGCTTGCCACAGACGAGTCAGGTGGTGCAGGTAGCGTTAATGTTATGGCTTATAGGGGTATCCACACACACACACACACACACATAAAACCACCAGGGGAAAAAATTATCAGACCACTTATATATTTATCTTAATCAGCATATCTGTGTACGACAACCATTTCATTCCAGTGTCGGCGGTGAAATTCCAACACAAGCACACCGCATTGTACTTAACGAGGTACTTATTAGGTGACTATTTGAACCATATCTTAATTAACAAGGAAAAGCCTAAAAGCCACTGCTGTGGGCATCACTATTCTCTTGCAGTAAGACCAGCTTGGATGCAAGAAATGTGCCAGCTGTTTCCTAAAATTAACTGGAATACAAAACTATTCCTTCATTATGCCAAAACAGTTAAAAAAGAATGGCTGTGAGTAAGACATGAGCATCAGGTTGCTTCCATTCTCAAAATTTTAAAACTGGCAGTTGATAAGAACAAGTAGCAGACAGTGGGGACAAAAAAGTTACAAACTGACAGAGAGAAAGTAAACAACTTTCCACTGAACAGGATGATCCTCGACGCCTCTGAATGTCAATCTACAACCATAGGATGATATTAATTGATCTGCGAAAAGAATAGCAAATTGTAGCTGGAGTTAAGCACGGTTTAATCCTCCAGGAGGGAGTGAAGTCATGAAAGCTAAAAAAAAGCCCTTTATCAATGAGAGGCTAAGAAAAGTCAGGCTGAAGTTTGATAAAGACCATAAGAAATTGTACAGGATTGGAGTGAAGTCCAATTTTCCACTTTCCACATCACCCGGTTTTCTAAAGGTTGACATGCTACAAACCACATGGTCTTGCACCCATTGTGAAATTTGGTGAAGGACGGGTGATGATGTGGGGGGCTACAGCCAGGCTGGAATGAGGCAGATTTTTGTTTGTGAAGGATGCATGAATCGTGCCATGTACAAGAATATCCTAGAAGAAAACTCCATTCTGTTCAGAGAGTGCTCTCTAACCCGGAGGATTGGGGTTTCCAAGCAGGACAATACACTATGTCACACAGCCAGATCGATTATGGTGTGGATGGAGGATCACAAGATGAAGACCCTGTCATTGCTAGTCCAATCTTCAGACATAAACGCTATTGAAAAAGTCTGGAATGTAATCAAGAGGAAGACGGAAGGTCACAAATCATGAAATCAGGCTGAACTGATTACGTTTTTGCACCAGGAGCGGCATTATGTCACACAAGAGTAACGTGAGAGACTGGTGGGAAGCATTTATGCATGAACGTTGGGATGAAATACTCAGGGTTATTCCACCAAATATGGAAGTTCAGACATTAGTATTGTGTTGATTAATATAGAATATTTTTTCGATGTGGTCTTCAAGGTCTGAAAGCACTGCATCTTTTTTGTTATTTTTGACCAGTTGTCATTTTGTGCAATTAAAAGCTTGAAGTGATAATATCTACCTCCTCCCAAAACGGCGTTTTGTGAGTCAGTTTGTCTGTAAACAAAATCCTGTCTACACCTTTACATGGATTTTCACCAAACTTAGTGGGAACACTACCTTACCTGAGTCCCAGGGGAGATATAACGTTGGAATATCTAAGTCAAGGGTCAAGATTAGAGCAAGGTCACAATGTTTTGGAAATAGAGTGCTAATAACTTTGAAACGAGCACCAATAGACATGCTTTTACTGTGGAACACTAACAGGAAACCATATATAGACTTTCAAATGAGACAATTATCTTTGACCTTGAATGACCTTGAAAGGTGAAACTCAAGGTCACAGTCTTTTTGGCCACTTTGCAATAAGAGTTGATAGACATGCTGCTACTATGGAATACTAATTGGAAACTATAAATGCACTTTTAAATGAGACAAATACATGTGACCTTGAGTGACCTAGCAAGGTCAAATCCTAGGGATCACATAAAACCTTCAAATTATTATTTTTTTTCTTTGCTAATTTGGTCACACCAGTGTACTATAAATTCAGTATATGTATGGTATTTGGTAGATGTCCTTAATGAGAGTAAATTAGAATTTTATCTCATTTCTACAACTGAGCAGTTGAGGGTTGAGGGCTCTTGCTCAAGGACCCAACAGTGGCAGCTTGGTGATCCTGGCGCTTGAATCCCTGACCTTTTGAGCAGCAACCCAGAGCCTTAACCACTGAGCCACTACTGCCCAAAGCATATGCTTTACCACTGAGCTTCATCCCCTCAGTACCCATACAGGGTCTATTTGCTATATTGTTTATACTGCAGGGTGACGGTACCTTACACACTGAGTGTCCTTCTGGTTTTATGTGGAATTTGTGGGAAGTGTTGAGTATATACAAACGAGTGTTTGAAGAATACATAGTGTACAGTTTGTCAGATTTTACTATTTATAGGTATGTGTTTGAGGAATATGAACCCATTTGTATGTACACGTATAAACACATATGAGTCGTTGAAGCACAGTATTCCTACAACTGGTCAATCCATGCTCTTTTAAAAACACGTGATATTTAAAAAGAAATAAAATTTCATACAACATGCAATTTTAATTCAGCCAAATAATCTGTACAGATTTTTTAATGATTTATGCATAAAAGAGTTAATGCTGTATAAACATTAGAGAGGACTGGCTCTCTAAACCCCCAAACATTTATATGCTTTGTTTGCTGCCTGCGGGGGGGGGGGGGGGGGGGGGGGGGGGGGGGGGGGGG
>JAQMYF010000016.1:7417718-7438434 GCA_030014195.1 Neosilurus mollespiculum
CCCACAAGATAGCCCGAGGGACACGGTCAAAAGCCTTCTCCAAGTCCACAAAGCACATGTGGACTGGTTGGGCAAACCCATGCCCCCTCCAGGATCCTGTAGAGTATGTAGAGCTGGCCAAGAGTGCTGCGGCCGGGACGAAAACCACATTGATGGACTGGTGAGCTGTTCAGGATGTACCCTGCTTTCACCCAGAGTCAGCTAAGGTAGGCTCCTGCCTCTCTGCAACCTTGGTAGGACAAAGTGGTTTCTGATTGGCATTCCAGCAATCAGAAACAAGAAAATATTTCAAATGGATAATATGTAACACCATTGCAGCACAAAGCAAGTATAAAGGGTTGTAATTTGGATCTGCGCTTAACAGAACCTCATGTTTGTGATTAAACTTGATTAATGCAATCAGTTACTAACTTGCTGGTCCTTTTACCTTATTCAGGTGTGAAATATTCTTCATGCCTTTTTTCTATGTTTTGCTGTAATGAGGAAGTTTTGTGCTGTTTGCGAGCGTGTGCTTTCTTCCATCTACTGTATGCTTTCTTTATTATTCAGAGCCTCCCTTGCAGAGAGCTATTTTTATCAGCTTTTTGAATCATCATGCTTCACTGACCGTGTCTGCATCAGGAAACACAACCACTTGAAGCCCATGATTGTGACTCCTCACAATGCTTCAGGCCACTAAGCAGTGCCTCTGGAGACAGAATGGCAAATTAATCTTGAACTGCATCTTTCAATACAAAAGGGTAAGAAAAAAACCAAAACCTTCGGTTCCTAATGCCAACAGTCTGGAAACCTTAATCCTTCTATTCAGGGATCTATTATTTTCCCAATCTATGGCTTGATTTATTGTTAGTTTTGAATGACAACACTGTCCCTGGAGAACCCTGAGAATCTCATTTCCTGTGAATGGAAAACTGGGAACAGCATGCTTATTCATGTGAAAGCCCGCTATATTACGAGGGAAGGGGGTCCTGGAGCATGTAATTTCAGCTGGAGTACACTAACCATCTGTGAACGCTGGCTAGTGCTGGGCGCAGCTGTTTAATAACGAGATCAAATATAGACAAAATGTCAAGAACATTTCAAATCATACTTGGACAGAATGATGACTTCTATGTGCGAGGACAGGGTACACATGAACAGGCGGGAGAAAGAAAAATTCTAATTTCATCCAGTTCCGTGAAGTGACTCAGAATCAAAACAAAAGGTGGGATCACAATGATAGCGAACACACCCTCAAACTATTTTGTGAAGACTAATACTTTTCTCTCACTCTCATTCACTGGCCAAGCCACTTAATCCTAATACGGTCGCTGGAGCCTATCTCAGCCAACTCTGGGCAAAGGCGGGGTACACCCTGAATGGCTTACCAGACCAATGCAGGGCCAAAAACCCACAAAACCATTCACATTCACACCTAGATGCAATCTGGAACAGTCAACTAGCCTAACGTGCATGTCTTTGAACTGTGGGAGAAAACCAGAGTACCCGGAGAAAACCCACACAAGCACAGCGAGAACATGCAAACTGCACAAAGAAACCCCAAGCCTGTGATTCAAACCCAGGACCTCCCTGTTATGAGATTAACACTGTATCTTTATAAACACTTCATAATAGATGTCATTAAAATATTATAAACAATAAACACATCCAGCTTAAAGCAAGAAGGTCCAGGTTTAAGAAATTTCTGGGTGGAGTCTGCATGTTCCTCCTATGCTTTCGTGGGTTTGCTCCAATGCTCCAGTTCCCTCCCACAGTCCAAAGACATGCATGTTAGGCTTACTGCCTGCATTTTATTTTATTGCGTGCCTGCGTGAGTGTCCTCCAGGTACTCCGGTTTCCTCCCACAGTACAAAGGCATATCCACATTAAGCCAAATGGTTCCTCCGAATTGTCCATAGGTATGAATGTCAGTTGCCCTGTGATGGCCTTGAGAGCCGTCCAGGGTGTAATCCACCCTCGCCCAGAGTCGGCTGAGATGGGCACCAGCCTCCCCGCAACCCTAATGAGGATTAGGCAGTTCAGAAAATGAAAGAATGAATATCAGTGTGGATGAAGGTTTGTGTCTGCGTTAGCCCTGCAGTAGACTGGCTAACTGATGAAGGTGTACCCAACCTCTTGCCTTAACTCAGCAGGGACTGGCTGCATGACAGACTGCCTGTGACCCTGACAGAGAAGGGGTATAGATAATGCATGGATAAATGTTTGTATTATGGGGGGAATTCACAATACTACCTGCTAAAACACATGGATTGTGCTCCACCTAGTGGACTAGGCAGACTGCTAACACAATTATTATAATAAACAAACAAACATGGACAATATTGTGCTCTATGTAGTGGTATAGAACAATTTTTTATTGGATGAGTCGGAACGATGTGAAGAAGAGAAGGAGAGAAAAAAAGAAAAAAAAAACCCCACTTCCTTACTTCCAAGATCTAATCTACAGAAGCAGGCTGCAAAAGAGATTTACATCGAGATTGTATGACCATTCGATATTTATGAATTTCTGTATAAAATAAAGGTATTATCTTCATAGGCTTTAGGGCATCACTGTTGGTCACGAAGAGCTGAATGGTTCCAGTGCTAAAACAGAAGAAGGGACACTGGCTTTATTGAGTGATTCCTATCACTCCACAAGCTAGACGACCTCCGGCATTGCCTGTTTTGAGACTTTCCTCATCTCCGCCTTTACCCAGGTCATCTTTCTTCTCATGAATCTGAAACACGACGATGTTTGAAGTGTCAGAAAAACAAGATCCAAAATAATTATAGAACAATAAAATCTCCAGACTTCATTAAAGCTAACGTGTACACCACATGGTCAAAGGTTTGTTGACACCTGACTATCAAACCCATATCGTCAGCCTCCTGATGAAACCTGCAATCTCCAATTTTGGTCAAAATGAGATTATGTAAGAATATGAATTAAGATAACCCTCTACATGTACTTCAAAAAGCTGTTGGCTCTATCTCGCTGCTTTGGGGTAAGTGAGGTCACAAGGTGATGAGGTGAGGGGACCTGAGGAAGAGTTGGACTTGCATATCATCTCAAAAAATGTTCAGTGGGGTCGAGGTTAGGGCCCTTTTGAAGCCACTCTTAATTAGCACTAACTACATTAATATTATTAAGATAAAGATGTATGTATGAAACACCTTTATTATTAAAACTAACAATTTTATTTATTAATTTTTTCGTGTTAAACAGAATACACTCAACATCCTTGACCACAATGTTGACCAACCCCACCGTACCCCCGCCCTCCCTGCCGTACCCCGGTCCTACTCACCAGGTGGTGAGAGCAGTAATCATTCCTTAATTTTTTTCAAGTGGTTTAAACATTTTTCCCACAACTTTCCACGACCTCCCAGACCATGCCTGATCTATCCCAGCCGTACTTCAAAAATATATACGCTGTACCTGATCAAGGCCCCACCAGTCGATCTTGACAATTTTCCAGCATGGGAATTAGCAGGGATGGGTCAGCTTTGCCGTGTGAATGGGGCTTTGGCTGAATCAGTATATGGGGTTTTTTAATAGTTACAAAAGAAGTTAAATTGGATTATAAGAGCAGTGAATGCACAATTAGTTTGAGCACCATGCTGGTTGGGGGGTGTGTGGGGGAGCCTCGTTACAATTGCTCACCACCATGCTCCTCCCGATGATTGAGTGACGCCCTGTCAGTGACAGCTGTTTGTCCTCAATGCTGATGTTAGCAATTCCATCATCCCCAGCAGTCACATTACCCAGATCTCCAACGTGCCTACAGGAAATGGTATTATAATTAGAGGGGTAAGAGAAGGAGTGTGTCTCACACTCTATTTAGACTGATATATTACTATATAATCCAAAAATAGCTTCTGTACATAAACAAAGACAGGTTAAAAATAAGACTGCTTCCCCCCCCCCCATCTATGAACTCAAGTCCCCTATAAAACCTCACCTGTTCTCATCAGTCGGCCCCCCGTGGGTCTTATTGTGGGGGTTGAAATGAGGTCCTGCACTGATGCACCCTAAACATTTAAACAAAGATGACAGCACAAAGTGGTGGAAGATCTACAGTACATATGAGTGGATGAGTATCCTGGTACTGACAGGGATGAGAACAGGATTAGAAAAAGTAGGAAAATGGGCAGGGGTCAAGGGTGCCGCCAATCAGCCAATCAGGAATTAATTTTACGCACTACAAGTCTTCAGTCGAGCAACTGCTTATCAGCATATAGCTGAATATTTGGGGTGCCGAAAAAAAAAAAAAATCAATTCACATCTGAATCGCGATTCTTATTTATTAGGATTCTGAATCGATTCAAATTTTCAAGAATAAATTTTTAAGAACGCGTTTTTTCGAGCAATTCCAACCTTACTCACAGCGCGTACCGTTTGTCCAGGCAAGGCCTCCGTCGTGAATTGTTCCAGTGAGTGGCGGGTACAGAACTAGCTTTTAGCCGAGCTTTGACAAGGATGAGGAAAAATAAATACAGCCAGCGCCGTCTTCGCTGAAGGAAAATGCTTGCACTTCAGATTTTACAATTTCCGGGTAAGAAGGAACTTGACATGACAGGTGCGGTGTGCAAAATAAAAGTCAAGTATTTCGGGAACACTTCAAATCCCTGAGCCCACATCTTACGCCATCACCCGGAGCTAAAAGAACCGGAGCAGCAGCACGACCAACTCCTGACCAACACACACTCCATCACTTCACTAAACTCCCAACCAACTCTGAACGAGCAAAGCGGATCAGTACATCTACAGAACCAGCTGTGTAGTAATATCATTTCTTTCTTTCTTATAGAAGAGTTGTTCCTAGCTTATAGAAGAATGTAGTTACTTGTGAAACTGGCACCCTTTGTTTGTAATGGTTATGAATCAAAAACTGGTTTGAATCGAGAATCGATTCTGAATCAAATCGTCACCCAAAAAATCGGAATCAAATTGAATCATGAGTTGCTGTTAGATTCACATCCGTACTGAATATGTATATCGCTATTTACATATGTAATAAGTAGAGCTGGATTGGTTCCCGACATTTCGGTTTGGTTGTGCTCATAAAACGGAAACCAAAAACCAAACCTGAATTAAAAAAAAAAAAAAAAAAAAAAAAAAAAAAGGATATAGACCAGTTGTTCCAGTTTAACTGGATTTCATATTAACTGGTGACATTGGCCTACAGCTGTTTACTTTCCACTATTTCTGCCAACGGTTTTCTTACTTCTGTTTGATGTCTGCAGAGTCGTCAACACTATAAATCTGAATCAGAGTGAAATCTGAAGCCCCCTTGGTTGTTCAATAAAGTTAAGTGTGTGTCGTATCTGTGTTTTACACCAAGATAAATTACACAAACAAAAATAAATAAATTAATTGTATAAACTGTTACACAGTTAAAATTAGAGCGGCGGATTTCGACCCGGGCCTGTGGGTTAAAGTACTCTCATGTACCAGCACGTCTCCTAACCACCTGACCAACCACCGCTGAGAAAGCCATGAATAACCAATAGCTATATTCTCTCTCCCAAAAGCACGACTAGACCCATGTGTTTATAGGTCCCGACTCAACATGGCTCTCCGTGTTATCCAGTGAGAGAAACCGAGTCCATTCTGAAAATGATTAAACCCGACGCCTGTTCATTGGAAAAATTGCAACAAAAAAAAAAAAACAAAAAAAAAAAAAAAAAAAAGGTTGCAGGCTTGAAACTGTTCCATAATTTCAGAACCGGACATCTCTAGTAATAAGCCGTGTCAGGATTAAGCGGTGAAAGATTTAATCACAGCAGGCAGCAGCAGCGCATAAATTCAGGTGGGTAACGACTGCCATAAGCCGAGCTCGCCATGCAGCAGCCGGCTCGACCTGCATCTCACTACCCCTCCTCCCAGCCCAAAAAAAAGATCAAGATTTTACAGTGAATTTGCATCGAGAATGCCCATTTTGACTATTGAAAAGGTGGAAATCCACCGATTGGTAGAAAATTCTCATCCCTGTATTGAACATTAACGAGTTAATAAACAAAAATAATTAAACCATACCATTTGTGTTGTCTCCAAAGGCATGGACATGAAAACCATGCAGGCCAGGGGTCAGGCCACTGATCTCTCCTGTAACCTTCACTGGAAGATCTTCACCCTGAAAATCAAATTACACTCCTGGTAAGAGGGACTGAACAAATAATTTTGCATGAATGGATAAAGCAGGAGCCTGCATCCCTATGAGGAGCAGATTGTGGGTCTGTGTTATTCACTGTGTTTAAGACCACCCATCACAGAAATGGTCTTTCTTGGTTTTACTAAAGTTTTCTTTCCTCTGCTTTCAGTCTGGTGGTTTCAGCAGGATAACCCGAGAAGTCCCATATCAGCACAAAACTTTCAGAATGTCTCAAAAGACAGATCGAGTTTGATTTCTGACTTCATCCGAAATCAATAAAGTGTTATTTTTAGCATTTAAAAAATGCTGTGGACTCAAAAAAAAAAAAAAAGTCAGTAGGTTGGCATTTCTTTTTTTCCTTGCGAGTTTATGTCATACACCGAATACCATGAACAGTGTTCCAGCTAGGACTTTGTAAAGGCATGGCACAATAGGGCAATAGAGGGCACGCCGCACGGGGGAGGGGGTTTGGGTGGGTGGGGTGTTGTTCCTAGTTTGAAATTCTGTAATGAAAATGAAATTTGTTCACAGAAACTTACACATTGCTGTCATTAGTCGATTTGCTGAAGAATCTTTGCAAGGAAACATTTGGACAACTCCTTCAGCCGTCTTTCATGTTTTGGCATTTTTACATAGATGTGACCTAAATATATCTGAAGTAGATAAATAGATCTGTCTCTAGCAAAGTATATTTAATAGTTATCGTTTTGCCACTGTTTACATCATTCAACTTAAATACTCTTTAATAAGCGCCACATGCTACGAGCAAAATGATAGGTAGGATCTTTTAAAATGTCCAAAATCTTCAGACAGCTGCTTCAGCTCTGCTAGCTCTTGTAGAATCTTATTAGTGCAGACCTTGGCTTGCTTCTCCCTACACTATGTGTTGTGCAGATCAGTCTGTACTTCCTTAAACCGTCAGGAGTCTATAGTATTAAGCGCTTGTGCCTGGAACATTAGGCAATTATAATATTATTTCTTTGTGAGCGTATGCATGGTTTTCACAGCCAACAGCACAAGAACCAACTGTTTTAACAAAGAAATAACGTGAATCCACACCACAGACCAAGGTTTTTGCACTAACCGGAAGTTGAACACTTGCCAACTAAAGAGGGGGCGGCGCACAGTCTAGATTATTCTACATCATTAACCAAAACGAAATTAGCCAATAGAATATAGTGTTGCAACTGGCCGCACAAGAACACATTTTCATTGGCTGATTCTGTGAGTCTCTAATACATATGAAGCGCCGGCTGCTGACACAGGTCAGTGTCACGTAAACAAAATAACCGACTGGCAGGCACCTCGATGCATGAAAAAACCCGATCCATCACAAAACTGAGAGGTCGGCCGGTTTAGTTTATTTATTTTTCCACAATAATTATATATATATTTTTTGCATGTAGTAATCTTTAAAGATAAGAAAATAGCTGTAAATAATGGAAAATTCACACCCATTAAAATATACTTATAAATCAGATACCGTATATATATAAGTAAAATATACTTACAAATCAGATTATATACCTATCTCAGGTATAAAAAAATGAGATGTAAAAGAGATACTCTGCCCCGACAAAATAACATATGAGCAAATACTTAAACATCTTTGATTGGATAATTACTGCAGTGATTAATAAGTTTCAGTTGGTAACATGTTACTTAACCTTAACTGATGCAGTGAGTACCTTCTTATTTATTAAGCAATCATGTTGGAAGACATAATTCCCGTGGTCATGGGGGAAAAAAAAAACCTGTGAATCTTTTAAAATTATAATATTTGTTTTTCCTTTCTTCACAAAAAAAAATCCTAATAAAAATATGGTGTTCTGATGTGCAAACATGTAAACAATGTAGGCAAACATTCATTACGTTTGCATTTAATTTCGATTTAATCACCAAGAAAAAGACAGGAGAATTCACGGTTGTGCTTAATACTGAAACTAAGACCTTTTCCACACAGATACAATGAGGAGAATAACAGGATTGGCATGAAATAGCTGTGTGGCTCTAATCTATCTAACTCTAATCTAAACTTTGCTCTGCTTTGGGTGTGTGCGCTTCGGGTAGCTTAAATGCAGAGCCTAATTTCACCTTGTGTGACTTGACCAGGGGAAAAGTGCAGTGGAAGGAGGCGGCGTAGACCCTGGGCAGGTCAGATCAAGTGATTAATCAGAATAAAAGGTTTCTGTTGGTAAAGGATGGGTGGCCCGGTGATGTAGTGGTTAACAAGTCCGCCTCATAGAAAGAAGGTCCTGGGTTTGAGTCCCATGTTCAGCTGTGTAGAGTTTGCATGTTCTCTTGCATAGGTTTCCTTCGGGTACTCCAGTTTCCTCCCACAGCCCAAATACATACATTTTAGGTTAACTGACTGTTTCAAATTGCCTCTGGGTGTAAGTGTGAATGGGTGTGTGTGTTGGCCTTGTAATAGTTTTGCGAGCTGTTCAAGGTTTACCCCGCCTTCGCCCTGTGTCAGTTGAGACAGGCTCCAGTCCCAGCGCAAGCTTGCTAGGATTTAGCGATTCTGCAAATGAGTGACTGAGAGTGTTTGCTAAGCCTGGGTTTACACTAGGCCATGATGTGATTGTCACCACAATTCAAAAAAACATGGAGCTCCACGATTTATGAGCACGTTTGGGTGTAAAAAGGAGGCAGGATGCATCCAAGAGATAAAACTTAAAGGAATTGTGTTTCCAGGTTCATCGAGATCCCCTGAGATAACACATCAAGGTCTGTTGCGCTCTGTTAAAGGGTACCTGCGGTGAATTAGTGCTACTAGCTATTTAAAATGACCAAATATAACATCAGCGGTTTCTTCTGGCACTCCATCACTCCATGCGGATTTTAAAAGTGAGCGTGAGGGTTATGACACAAGGAATTCTCAGAGACATGTTACCTTTCAGATTCGCTGTTCCTGCCTGGTAGTGATGCAACCTCGTTGGATTGGCTAGGCTGCATCACTGACCCGTGCAGCATAACACATTATCGGCCAGCGCTGAGCTGCACAAACAACAAGCGCAGAAATCGCGGGAAACATTTCTTTTTGTTCCTAAACGACAGGAAAGCCGGGTTGGCAAAACGTCAGCTGCATAAACCACTTTGGATTTACTCATCTATGGCAGCGTTCTCATGCTCAGAGTTATTACAACGTATAAAGAACAATTTCGCCCAATGCGTTGACGTCTCTCGTGGGGAAAACAACTGCTAAGTGCGAACTCCCACAGTTCAACCCCTGCTATATTAATCCACGGGATAAAATTACCAGTTTTGTGCATTTTATGGTCATTTATGTTAAAATGAGCATCTGTATCACAAACTTATTATACGCACAGAATATGCTGTAAGGACGACCAATACTGGTACACTTTAAGGTGTTTTAAGCTCTACTACGCTCTACTACCGTTCCCACGTTCTGTCACAATTGGCGTCAAATCATAATAATCATGGCAAACTTTTTGTCAGTCAGAAATTTTGTCCTGATCATCATGATTCCACCAAGTTCCCTCAAGCTCATCATGATTCTCTTAAATCGTGGAGATCGTGGACTGTGTAAACCCAGACACTGGAGCAATGGAAAAAGTTCACATGATCTGATGAGTCAAGATTACCCTGTCTCAGAGCGATGAATGGAAGCACATGAAGCGATGTTCCCATCAGGCATAGTATCCACTGTACAGGTGTACAGCACAGTGTTATAACCTGGGGATGTTTCAGTTGGTCCGGTCAAGGCTCAGCAACACTATGTAACAATAAAATGAAGTCAGCTGATGACCTGAGTGTACTGGATGATTAGGTTCTCATCCCATCGTTTTTCTTCTCTGGCGATATAAAATTGGGACTCGAACAGTGAAAGAGCGGTTCAGGAAGCACGGGGAGTTGTTTTCACACACGAACGGGGCGCTGGCACCAGAGAGTCCTGCCCTTAACCTAGTGAAAATCTTGTGGATGTGCTTAAGAAGACTTTATGGAGTGGTTCGATGTTTCAGTGAAACGTACTGGACTGAAATAAAAGATCAACCAGACGGTACCACTGTGAACACTTGCCATGCGGTCATCAAAAATTAAAGGCGGCCTGACAAAATATTAGTGTGGCTAATGTGTGTGGTGGTGTTGTTAGGGTGGGGATGTATATTAATCCAGTCAAGAAAGAAACTACTTCTCAGGTTAAATTAAAAGTCCTGCATGACTCAGCAAAATAAAAGCCCCCAGAGCTGCACGCGACCTAACTAGCCATGGTGCACTCGGTTTATTCAGGACATCAGCGTCACCTTGTGGATGGCTAACACAACCCTAACTGTTAAAGTTGAACTAATTATCATGGACATTGTATCTGCATCAACAAATGTCCAGATGATAGTTGATTTCCTCTGCTAAAGCTAACAGATGAGCAGAGGTCGTTCATATAGGGTGCACAGATCCCATATTACTGACAGCTAGCACGTTACCAAGTATAAAACTAACCTAAAACTAATTAACACTCCACCAGAATAACTAGTGAAAGATCCTGAACTAGTCTTGACATTATTATTATTATAAAGATTATGAATAAAAATCACCTCAGAGATGCAACCCAATCACAGGGAACAGCACAAAACATAGCGCGCGCATGCTAATGTTTAGTGGCGAAGGTTAGCATCGCCTCAGGAAAACAGTTATGATAAAACTCTACCTGCTGCTCGAAGAAAACTGTGCCGGTCACTTCCCCCGTGCCTTTAAGGACGCAGACAGCTTTCAAGGCCATGTTGGTTAAATTTGTGCTGACAGAGACACTGAACTTAATCTCGCAGCACTACTTTCGACTTTACGTAAGAACCTGCAGAACGCGGGCTGGTTGGGTTTAGACTAGGCGGGGACACGGCGCTGATTGGTTTAGAGGGTAGGCGGAAACGCGTCGCTGATTGGCTGAGAGAAGTGACAGCGCAACGGTCAGTCAGTCAGGTGCAGATCAAAGAGACCATTTTAATGCTTTGATTTGAGTTTTATGTGCAATGCAGTGAGCAATACTGCATAATTATTTATTTATCACGGTAATGTTGTAAAATAACACTCGGCAACATGAGATAATGAGAGTATGATGCTGTGATCACTCACTCATCTGCTGAGCCAGTTGCTTCTTAGAGAGTTGCAGGGAGGCTGGAGCCTATTTCAGCCAACACTGGGTGAAGGCGGGGTACATCCTGAGCAGCTCACCGGATATCGCTGGGCAAGACACACGCAACCATTCACACTCTCATCTAGGGGCAATTCGGAACAGCCGATTAGCCTCATGTGTATGTCTTTATGCTGTTGGAGGAAACCAGAGTACCCAGACGAAACCCACGCATGCACAAGGAGAACATGCAAACTCCACACAGAAACGCCCTTGCTGAGCCCAAGACTCGAACCCCGGACCTTCTTGCTGTGAGATCAACGTGCTAACCACTACGCCACTTTGCCGCCCATGAAGGAAACACTAAAATATTAAAATAAAAATATTTGGAAAGTAATCACTCACTTACTCACTCATCTGCCGATCTGCTCACGCCTACTAGGGTTGCTGAGAGGCTGGTGCCTCTCTCGGCCGACACTGGGTGAAGGCAGGGTACACTCTAAACAACTTGCCAGACCATCACTAGGCGACGCATACAGAACCATTTACACTCACGCACACATCCAGGGGCAATTTGAAACGGCAAGTTAACCTAATGTGTATGTCTATGGCGTGCAAGAGGAAACCAGAGTACCCAGAATAACCCCAAGCAAGCACGGGGAGAACATGACTCGAACCCAGGACCTTCTTGCTGTGAGGCGGACGTGCTAACCACTATGCCACGGTGCCACCGAACGTAATCACATTATGTTTAATCATTTAATGATGCGCATGGGCTTAGTAATCTCTTATTTACCTTCACTATGTTTTATTTGGGTTCTGTAACTGTTTACAATAACAATGACTAGATGGCGTGACTGGAGGAACGATCTTGTGCATGTGTGATAACTTGGCAGCGCAACAGCGATTGGTAGAAAGCGGAAAAGTCTGAGATCAAGTGATAAGAAACAGAAGAAGGGAAACGATTTCAAGAGAAATAAAAAAGATGGTGATGTTATTAATATGATGGCGGGTGGTGCAGGGGTCATTAATACACACGTACAGGAGGAAACTAATGGTTTCAGAAAGACGTTGTGGATCCGATTCCATTTTATTTCCAAGAGATACCACTGTACTTCGTCTTTATTTAATCTACCTGGGAATTTAATGGAAACTTTAAGATCATTGTAGTCTGGTGCAATATAGTTGCCCAGAAAATTCCCAATATCCTGAAGGACCTTCCATGATATCTTCTCTGGCACTACAAGCAAATTCGAAGTTCGTGTTATCGATGACACATCTGATTTGTGAAGCATAAAAATGCCTTCCTTAATCTTGGTATGAGTTTTTCTTGAAAACATTTGAAATTTTCACCTTCCTTATTCGTTGCTTGTTTGAGTTTTTACATGAAGCGGATATGGAAATATCTTGGTTGGGTTGAAAAGTGCTTCATGTACCAGACTTTTCAGCCTGTTCTTTTTTTAATCAGAAATGTGACAGTTGAGCAGGGCTACCCCTGTTCATTTTATTAACCACTTAATGCTTTATTAGGGTGTTGGGGAGGCTGGAGCGCATCCCAGCCAACTCAGGGTGATGGTGGGAAACACACTGTACAGCTTGCTAGACCATCACAATGCCAACACAAACACACAGACATCACAATGGCGCACCTGAGAAAATTCAGTTAGCCTAACGTGCATGTCACAAAAATGAAAAAACTAATCTGATTTATAGATTTTTCTGAAAAAAGAACAAATAATTTTTTTTAAATTATATTTTTACTGAGAAGATATTATTATATAAGTTAGAATTGGATGTGTACACTCAAACACTGGAACCCACTATCAACGGGTTGTCACTACTGTCCCCAAGTGCAGCTAACTGGGTTATCAAAGGCCAGCTGTGTCTCTCACTGTCTGTGGTGAGAGGTATGTAAAAGAACCATTGCTGATTTGCGTCAAGAGTAGCTGCATAGCCGTCAGCGTGTTTCTGCCCTGCGATGTCCTGGTGAGCTGTCCAGGGTGCACTCTGCCCTCGCCCAGAGTCAGCTGAGATGAGCGCCAGCCTCCCCGCGAACCTAATTAGGAATAAGCGCTTCAGAAAATGAATGAATGAATGAAGAATTGTCAGTCAGTTCAATAGGCAGATTTTTCAATGCAACGTTGCAGAGACTTCTTATAAAATGTACAGTACATACTGCTGTAAAAAGATTCCGGGAACTTGGACACACCAGTGTGTAATGCTCAAAAGTTACAAAAAAACAACAAACAAACAAACAAACTGAACTCCACACAGTTGGATGTGTGGCCTTCAAGCGGCACTGTCAGAGAAACCGCCATGTGACAAATATAGTCTATATATATATATATATATATATATACTGTGACAAGTCACATGGGCCCGGGAGCACTTCTGAAAAGTACATCTGTTGTTTAGTGCAGTTCGCTACTGCATCAAGAAACACAATCTGAAACTATTACACAAGGACGAAGCCGTGCAGCAATGCTATGCAGAAAGACTACAGTTCTTTGGGGCCGAGCTCATCTCAGATGGACTGAAAGAAAGTGGAACAGATGAGCCCATATTTTAGCTTATTTTTGGGTAAAACAGACAACCACTTTACTTCCCAGATGGTTATGATCCAGATGGTTATCAGTGAAGGGTGCAAAGGCCAGCATCTGTGATGGTGTGGATGTGAAATACCATTGACATTGAGGCACACTGGGATTTTAACCTGGCAGACCTTGCCATCATGGCAATATCTCTTCCCAGAAAGTCCATGCTTATTTCACCAGTCCCCAAACAGCATGAGATATAGCAGCAAGGGGTTGTGGTGTGGTTGACGAGCCTGTCAACAGTCCAGGTCCGTCTTTTGTTGAATATATATGCGCATCATTAACTGTAGAAGACCATAGACTGTGTAAAAAAAAGTGTAATTAAAAGAAAAGGTGATGTAACCCAGTGGTAAACATGCCTCCATCCCAGCTTTTGTTGAGTGTGTTGAAGATATTGAATTCTAAATTTGTTCATATTTACAAAAGTTGGGCATTAAAAATACTGAAACTATTTTCTTTGTACTTTTGTCAGGTAAATAAAGGTTCATGTGAATTAACAAATCAAAGCTTTTTGCTTTTATTGCATTCTGGAAAAAATACCAACATTTCTGGAAATGGGGTTAGTATATCAGAAGTAACCCACGTCTGCTTTTTCTTTTCTTTTTTTTTTTTTTTTTAAATAACTAGTCTTCATAGAGCATCTTTGGCCATTAGGCATATACTCGTTACAGCTGTAACAGAATGCATCACAGCTGAAACAACATTGAGACAGTACTGCCATGTTAAAATCTCCTGAATACAATAAATCAACAAAGCAACAAAACACGTCGCTTTGTTAGAAATATACTATGATCGGAAGTCACAGAAATAAAATATATCTACAAAAACAGTATAGGACATGAAAACTTGGGCTTTTGTGAGTCGCAGCCTAAAATACACCCGAAGTGTTCAGGAAGCAAAACATTCCTGTTCCAGTGTAATCTGCTTACGCAAAAAGAATTAGATGCCACACCTGGACACTAAGTCCGGTCTCAGTGACCACAAGACACACCCATTTCATTACAGCACACCCCCTGAGAATAACATGTGTTAACAGCTGGAAATACTGCCAGATGTTCTTAGACCCAACCAAAACTAAGGTCTAATAAGGTGTAGCACGCAAGATGGCGGCTCTTTAAAATGGGCATCAGATAGTAAGTGTATTGTGCATCTTCAGATCAACCAATTTGGGTAAAGTGGGTATTATAGCTATATAAAAACATATACTTATAATATATACATTATTATAAAATAATATATTGTATAATTTTTTTTGGCCCCAACGTCCTGCCCTGATGATGGAAGTTTCAGGGATTGAGTATTTTTGGACATCTTTCAATAATGGGGTTAATGTTAGTATTATTTGGATTATGTTTATAAAATGTGTATACAGACTCGGGTACTCAAATTCACTTTACAATGGAGCTTGTTCTCCAAAAACTTTAGTCATTTTAAACCATGATCTAATAACCGGTTTAATTACAATAAAATACAAACAAACAAAAAAAGCCCCCAATGTTATAACTCACTAACTATATCACTACTGCAGGCTGTAGACTCTTTGATGAATAAATTATCCCACATCAACTTACTTTTTACTGATTGTACATTTAACGAGATTCATCAACAAGATGTAAAATAATTGTTTAAGAAAAAAAAAAACAAAACAAACAAAAAAAAAAAACTAGGCTAGTGCTGTCATATTCGGAACACAAATGAATGCAGTGCCAATACTATATATTTAATTTTTTCCATTCTTTTCTTTTACTTCTAGTATTTTTTATTGTTCAGAATTTAATCTTCCAACCTTAACCTTTTACAACTGCGCACTTTTTTTTTTTTTTTTTTTTTTTTTTAGCAATTCCAATTTAATTACAGCACATTCAGTCTAGGGCTGATCCAAAACAGCTACAAAGCATACAGGGGTCGTTAATTAAAAATGCTAACATCAACAATCATAATGTGAACTCCGGTTTTGTTTTTCATTTTGGTATGAAAATAGTTTTATTAAAACTGAATCCCCATTGCTGAAATATTAAACGAGTTCACATCTGCACAAACTTAAAAATTATAAAAACATCTTATCTCTGGTACAATGTAAACACTGTAGGTTAAAAACATGACAGCAAAGGGGGCGTTCTCTCTCATTTTAGTCGAGGTTTCCATCGGTGACACTGACAGAACACCACTTCAGAAAAACCTCCATCTCTACAAATATTAGAGTAATGTAAGCATATTTACAGCAGAGTTATTTTCCATTGTTTTCACTCCCCACAGTCTTTTTTTTTTTTGTACAGTTTTTTTTCTCCAATCTTACTCAAGGGAAAGTCCTGCACTGTCCATTCTAGCTTGGCCCCGAGTTCCAACATGCCTGATTCAATTCATTAATTACTAATAAGCCCTTCATGGTTTTTACACGGGCATGTTAGAGCAGGAAAACCACCGAGATGTGCAATACAGGGATATGAACCACTGGCTTTAGTGCAATGTTTAAACTCAATAAGGGGGCACTGATTTACAGGATGGTGCTCCATGTTAGCCAGACACTTGACATCAATTGCATTATAGATCATTGGAGGAAGACCAGGCATTAAAATTAAAATGGAACCACAGAAATTAAGAATGAATACGTTTCTGAACCTCTTAGCCTGCGGCACCCACAATGTGTATTTATGGACATGGCGTAAGCTTGTTTTATATCAGTGCACACAGGGCACTGGCCTGGCCTGTAATAATGATGTCTTTTTGATTTTTCTCTTTTTTCATACAGGGTTGTTTCCTTCACTTCTAAGCCCATGCAATGTGATCATATCGGTCCCACTCTACACTGAATTCCTATACATTTTAGCAAAAGATCACACAAATACACGCATCTGATTAGGATATTTGAAAAAGGACACTTTTTTTTTTTTTTTTTTTTTTTTTTTTTTTTTTTAAAGAGTTCCAGTCCACAGCTGAATAAGACCTAGGATTCATCTGCCTTTGTTTGTTCTGCAGGTTGACTCTGATTTTCTGCCTCTGCACCCCCTTCTTTGGAAGGAGCAGGAGTTTCTGCCTTGGCATGAGGCGTTTCAGTTGTAGAATCATTTTGCCGTTCACGGCTGCTCGAGTCTCTCTGCATCTCGTGTCCGTTAGACGCAAGTTTATCGAGTCTGTCATCCTTGTCCCAGCGTGTACTTCTCTCTCTGTCCCTGCGTTTGCCCCGTTCTTCCTCTCTCCCTGGCTCCCTCTCTCTTTCTCTCTCTCCATCAGGACCTCTCCAGTCTCTGCGTGACCCCGCTCTGTCCCAGCCTCCCCTCGACTCCGGCTCTTCATGCCATCCCCCAAAACGTTCACGACCTTCCGGCCGTTCACCCCCAAACTGCCTGCGCCCTCCATAGCGCTCTGGCTCTCTGTTCCGCTCTCCTCTGAACGGAGGCCCTGGAGGAGGAAAAGGGCCTCGGATGGCGTGTGATGGAGGAGGGGGCATACCAAAACCTCCTGGAGGAGGTTCACGGTGCATCATCTGTGGCGGGCCCCTAGGGGGCATCAATTGTGGAGGCATGGGGGGCATGCCGGGCCGTGGAGGAGGCATCGCGAAGCGCTGCATGTGAGGTGGTGGGGGCATTCCTGGGGGGCGCTGAAGTGGCATTGCACCTGGTCTTGTACCTAAAAGCCCTGGTGGATTTTGCATGTTCAACCCGGGTGGAGGTCCTGGAGGAACCGTGTTACCTGGTGGAATAAGAAAGAAAGTAAGTGTGTGAAGTGTGCCTTTAATTAGGCATTTGGCTCCTATAAAATAAGACAAGTATTTTAGATCAAAAGACAAACAAGAACCTATTAAGTGTATTATCTAGCAAAAGCAAAATACCACTGATGCACATTGCTGCACGAGTACATTAAAGAATGGCTTTAATTCACCACCACCACATAAACATGAGACTATACTCAGTGTATTTATGACAGGCATACACACACACACACACACACACACACACACACACACACACACACACACACACACACCTACTTCCCATTAACACCCACCTGGACCAGTATTGAAACCATCTATACCTTCCCTACTGATCCTGGGGCCCATTCCTACCGGATCACCAGACATATCCTCAACTGAGCCGCCGACTGCAAAAACACAATCAACAAATTATCTTAAAAATTACTGAAGAGAGACATTTATTAAAAAAAAACAACAGACTATTATGAAAGTTATGAAATATTATTGTACAAAAAAATGAATACAACAGGGTTCAACAAGATTTTTAAAATTTTTGCCTGATACTACTCGCTCAGCAAAGTTTTGTTAACATTAATACCAAAAACAAAAGTACTGCAAAAACTACATTCTTTCATGTTTATAGAAGAATGTAATTGAATGTCAAGACATGGGCTTCAAATCTCTTAAAACAGGTAAAATATGCTATTAGACACTAGCTAAAAACAGAGCCCCTTATAGATTAGTGTCTGAACCTGGTGTTATAGGAGTAGTGCAACTCAGAGGGAGGGAGGGAGAGGGAGAGAGAGAGAGAGAGAGAGAGAGAGAGAGAGAGAGAGAGAGAGAGAGAAATATCAGCGGTAGCACAGTGAAGTTACAGGCTGCTTATTAGCAATTCCTGAAGCCCCTCCGCATCAGGACACCCCTGCTGCGTCTACCCTGCTCTCCCCAGATACATACAAAAGCAGGGAAGTTTAAGACTGGATTTGCTTTCAGCACCTTTTGTTTCACTCACTGAATTCTGCTTTCATTTGTATCACCAGTGATTTCAGTATTTGTTCCATGAACACTTATGTACCCCCATATCTGTTCACCTAGCTGAGTTAGACTGTGTGTTATTAAGTCTGTGCGAGTCTGAGAGGTGGTGTATGAGCCTCTATTCTTTGTGTTTCAGATTTATTATTAATAACAAATATGTTTGTTTTTTTTAATGCTGCCAGTCATCATCCAAGTCAGCAATATACAAGTGCCAATTAGCATCAACTGAGCAACACGGCAGACTTATTTCGTTTCCTAAAGTGGGCACACACGGACATTCAAGCCATGTTCCATGAAGATGGTGCTCCTCTAGGGAAAAACGCCATGACACCAGTTCACATGATGCATGAGTTCAATTGTAATGTGTGTGGAAGTAAATGACATCTGCAATGCATTGTATTTCTCTGACACTAAGGAAAGTACAGTTCTATTCCAGAGGTATAATAATACTAATTATAAAAAAGATAATTTTATATAACATTAAATACTAACTGAAAACTACAAAATTATATACAGTGCCATTTTTGTTTGGTATATATTATATACTAGACAGGAATGATTGGTTTGGAACAGATATTGTCAACCCCCCAAACTCTGGAGGACCAATTAAAACTTTAAAAATAAAGTATAAAATCTTTTTTGCTTTTGTTCCTGTGTATTATATGCTTAAAACAATTATTCGCCTCAGGCTCCACCTAGGCAGGTGTAACTATACCTTGACTGTCAGAGGATAATTGTTATTATACACTTCATTGTTTCTGATCTTCAAAGTAATGAAAATACAACTTAAGTAAACAGAATACATGATATTTAAATTATCTTATTTACTGAAAGACAAAAACGCACCAACTCCTAAATCACCCATGTAAAAAAAAAAAAAAACATTTAAACACAACACTTGTTGGTTCCACCTGCAGCAGCAACACCTGCAAACGTTTCCAGCAACAGGACATCAGATCAGTACTCTGGGAGTGCTGAGGAGAAATTTCTGCCTACTTCAAGAGAGTTTGATGAAATTCCCTTGTATATTATTTTTTAGCCATTCAGAGGTGTGCTTGCTCATACGTTATGTTTGAGATCATTGTCCTGTTGCATAACCCAATTGTGCTTGAGCTTCAGACCACAGACCAATGACCAGACATTCTCTTAGTACTTTTTGGTAAAGAGATGAAATATCCTTCCATCTATCATAGCAATCCGACCAGGCCCTGAATCACCAAAGCATCCCCACACCACCACGTATGACAATATTTCAAAAATTACACATCTTAAACGGATATTTTATATCATTCAGTGTAATATTTTTCATGCTTGGGGGATACAGACCTGCGCACCCCAACATCATGTGTCAGTGTTCAAGAAAAACTGCCAGTATTTTTCAAATGTTCCGTTTACATCTTAATTACATTATCTGTGATCAGCACTACACTTACTTAAACCTACAGAACCAAAGAAAACGTTAATACCCTTCACCCCTATTTCCCGGACAAAATCTGGCGCCGAACATTATTTGGAATTGCCGAAAAAATGCTCGGACAAGTCTGGGAATCGATGATGGAAATCCAGGTCGATAAGGATTTTCAAACTTCCCTCCTGTCCGGCCCGTTCCCGTCCGAGTGGATGGACAAAAACGAAGCAGCAGAGGGGCACGAAATAATGTCCGATGAACAGATCAGTGACGGGAGAGCGAAGAGAAAGTGAGGACAGTAACGACTATCCAGAACCCACATTTAAAATGAATGTGATAAAAGAATGGGCCGATCCACTCCTTAAGTTTGTGGAAACACAGTATTGTGTATTGAGTGTCAGATAAGTGTGTAAAAGTCCGTAACTGCTGCTGAATAATGGCGATTGCCGAACCGATTATGGTAAGTGTCCGAGAAAGGATAGGGACCCTGGACATTAGCGATTGCCAGACTTTTGAGGGTCCCGAACAGCCTGTCCCCCTTAATAATCCGGAAAATCGAGGGTGAAGTGTACTACAAACCGTTAACCACAGATTCATAAAGTTGCTTTTGTTAAGTCTGTGCTATATGAGCAAAACTGCACATCATGCTGTACCTCATGTCATATCCTGATTATGTTCGTGATATAGAGCATTTACTAGAAACTCAAAGAATAAACAAAACAAAAATAGATTTGTTTTAATTAAAAAGAAAAAAATTATATATAT
>JAQMYF010000016.1:7439450-7458990 GCA_030014195.1 Neosilurus mollespiculum
AAAAATAGCACCAATAAACTCTCCACAACCAAGATGCTTTAAATACACCGGAATGTAACATAAAATGTAACATTTTTGGGTAAGAATGAAGCATTTTAAGATGATGAAAATAAAAAATCAATTATATAAAATATAAATAATAAGCATCAATCTGGTATGCATGCTAAGTGGGTTAACTAGTTGACAGAGGTGAAATCTTTAACATTAGCCATTTTGCATGAAAAATGTCTAATTATCCAAAAGTGTTTTGATTCAGACTAATAACACTTCTTATAAGGGTGTTTTTATACACACACACACGTCTTAATGGAAATATAAATTCCTTACACAGTGTGTTTACCTGTAATAGAGCTGAAGTGAAACGAGGGCCTGGGTGTGTGAGTGCATGTGCTCACTGATCTGCGATTGGCTATTTTATCAACAATTTCATTGTTTGAGCTATTTGGGTTCACTATTCGGCCCTCCACTCCACACATGAGGAATGAGGGATTCACTGGAGGGTAGTGTTCATGTACATAGGGGCTTTAGTGACATTTTAATAACCCATGACAGCAACAGAAAATTTTTTTCAGAGCCTTTCCGTATTCCACATTTTAAATTGTAGCAAATATAGAAAAATATGGAGAGCGCACTGGCATGGGGGGGTATCAAGCCCAAAATGGTGCTTTAAATACATTTTAAATACATGTTTGGGGCAGTCAGGAATTGGTACATGATGAACCCTGGGAAGCAGTGTGCAGTAATCTTACCTGGTGGCATACCAATGGCTGCTGTGGGAAGAGGGGGTCCTGGAGTGCCTATATGAGGCATGCTACCCGGAGGAAGAAATCCTGAAATTGTAGTTGAAAGTAACACGCTAGTAGATAAGCAGTGTTACTACACACACGGTAACAGCAATTTATGTTTGAATAATGAAGCAGTTAGATTACCAGGAGGCATCTGCATGGGGTTAAATCCAGGCCTCATAAAAGGTCCGGGTGGAGGAGGGACGCCTGGGGGGAATGATGGTGGTGGGATGCTCATGGCAGCAGGAAACCCTGGAGGAGGAACTCCAACTGGTCCAGAAGGCCCTACTGGCTGGACAGGAGGAGTCTGGATGGAAAGAATACAGAACAGTCAATTACATACTCAGTGTCTGTAACAAAACTGAAAAAAATAAAAAGTCAAAAAAATTCCTACTTTCATTCATGTATTCATTGGCAAAAGCAGCATCTTTTTTTTTTTACATTTAACATCAAAAATTTAACAATAAACAAAACTTTGAATTGAATTTTTCTTTGCATTCCAATTTTAAATATTAATAAACATACGTATTAGATAAATACATATTTTGAATTAAGTTGAAATGTAACTGTTTTTACTAACTAGTAGTTCTAGTACTACGAAATGAATTGTATAAAGTTAAACTATATGCTTACATTTGACTCAAAGATTAATATGTTTTCTTATAGGTTTTTGTGATTAAGTTGCTTAGACCTACCTTGGGGCAAGAAATGGGTCAAAATTTTCTTTGAAATCGTGAAAATTTTGTAAAAAAAAAAAAACAAAAAAAAAAACACAAGCGCAATTTGACACTGTATGTATATTTACTATTTGCGGGCACTCGACTTCTAATGTCCCAAGATGGCGCCTGCCGAGCTTCGCTGAACTTGTGGCATGGTCTACCTTATAAATGGTCTGTGTTCCTATGTCTTCCCTGGATTCACTGCTCCACCGGGCTTAAGTGCTCACCGGTTGATGGCGCTCAGACGCTCACGTGCATCTTTTTTTACTTAGTGGCAACATATAAAATTTTAAATGACCGTCTTTCTTTACAATAGACGTACAGCCCACTATACATCAGCTATTAGGTACCATGAGAGCACTAGACTAGCAAACAAAAAAAGCCAGAGCAGACAAGTTAAACCGACTGTATTCTTGCAGAGCAGTGGTTCGTTTCTGCCACTTTAACATGGAGGGCAGGTTCCTGCTTCCGGTCACGTGATTGAGGCCCAGATTATCGACTGTGAGATACTAGAAATACTGGACATTACGGAGGAAGTACGCTCACTAGATTTTACTTCTCTGACCTAGTTCAAGTTATCAATATAAACAAACCGCGATAATTTTTCAAAAATCCAACAGAAAAGTGCAAAATGTCAGGGAAATGCCTAAAAATCCTATTTTATCCAACAATTCTGTTTAAATCTGACAAAAGTTGGAAAATCTGATTGGTTACAGACACAGTACACTAATGTTTATTTAAACTTGGTCAAATTATGGGTTGTTTGGTGACATGAGAGCAAAGACGCATGTCATTTTATGATGCACTCATTTCAAATCCCCAAATGAACACTGTGTGACAATGAACTTGATTTGTGGTGATATTGCACATTTATGCAGTTATTACTTTATATTACCTGCACAGGGAGCAGTGCTGGGCTCTCGTCCATCTGGCCAACATCACCTCGGCCGTTCTGAGGCTTGTCATCTGTAGTTTCCAGTTCATTTTGCACTCCCTTCCATTCTGGAAGAGATAAAATTAGCCAATAAGCTAACAAGTCCCACTGTTACTTGCCAGAGGAAATTGTAGATGCATTCTGCACATGTGCAGATCTAAACAAACAAACAAAAAAAGACAGTAATTGGGACTGATGTACACATCCTGATGGACCTCACAAAGCAAGTGAGGGTGGGGGAAAAAAAACAATAAAGCATTGATGGGAAATGGTCAGAGAAGCCATCACCTGTAACAGCCAGGAATTCATTTAAGATGTGAGGAAATACACTGTACGCTCTATACTACCCTGTTTCCCCGATAATAAGACCTACCCTTGCGTCTGCAGAACGGCCCAAAATAAGCCCTACCCCGAAAATAAGACCTAGCTAAATCCAAATTTTGCTCGCACCCTCCCCTCATTTTCTGTGAATGCACACGCGCTAGCGCCATTTACAGCAGCGCCGCGGAGGAGAGACAGAAAAAGAGGAAATTAAGAAAAAAAACCCGATAAGCAAAGTATTATAAAGCGGTGCTGAGGGGCATGATGGGGTTAAAAGCAGGACTGAGGGAGCATAACGGTCATCACTTTATTTACTGGTATTATCCTGTCTGTTTTGACCCCAGACATGAGAGCAAAAAGGAAGAGCTCTACTGTTGAGTACAAGAAAGCAATTGTGGAGGAATCACTTACCTGTTTATTGAAATTACTGTTAATGTTAATTAAAATAAGACCTACCCCGAAAATAAGCCCTATGGTGTTTTTTGAACTGAAAAAAAAAAATAAGACAGTGTCTTATTATCGGGGAATAACGGTATTATACCGATAAGTGTGACACTTGGGATGGAAATGTAAAGGACACACGTTTGTTATTTTAATAATTTTAAGGCACAGTCTACAGTCAACTCATCGAGAGACAGTTAAAATATTTAACTTTCTGGTTTCCGTGAAAATGCCCACTCGATCGTTTGCTGAACCACATTATCCTACCAGGTTCATCCGACATTGGGTGAAGGCGATGTACACCATGGGTAGGCTGGACCCTATCTCAGCCATCCCTGGGTGAAGGTAGTGTACACCCTGAACAGCTGGCAAGACTATTGTAGAGTCAACACATACACACCTAGGGGCAACTTGAAACAGCCAGGTGGCCTAACATGCATGTCATAGGACTGTGGAAGGAAACTGGAGTACCCAGAGGAAACAAGCGAAAAAGATCTTTATAATCTTCCTGCTCTGTTCCTACTCCGCACTGATTGGTTGGCCTTCCTAGGTGGGACTCACGATGGGTACTAATTAACCCTTAAGGGTCCAGGTTATAATTGGCAGTTTTTGACTACTTTTGATATTACCTGTGTATTTCACCCTAAAAAAACTGTTTACCTTGCCTTCTTTGGTGTAATTTTTCCCCCACACAACCTCACCTGTGTGACCTTACAGTTACTTTTTTATTCTAACAATGTATTAACACATTGGACCTAAAATAACACAAAATCCAGGTAGAAAAAAGGTTGTTGTTTTTTTTTTACTGTGAAAAACACAAACATGTTTAAAGAACGATTTTTAGATACCAAGCTTGTTGTCTGACACTCAACTGTTGTCCAACATGGCTAATCAACACTAATAATAATTATGGCTCAAAAAAGTGAGAATAAGCATCATTCATCTTTCATCTGGCATGTGCACCTGGTTCAAGTTCAATGCCAATACACTGGAGACGAGTGTGCATTGTACGTTACCTGGGGAGAGTGTATCTGTATCCAACATGCCCCCCTCTCTAAAAATTTCCAGATCTTCCATTTTGACTTTGGACCAGGGGACATAGGTGACACCCAGCTCTATATCCCAATACTGCTTAAACTCTGATTTAATTCCTTTGTTCAGAGCCCAGGCAATCTGTGGACACAAGTTAGCATCACGTAATTCATACAGAAAGATTAAGATATTGAAAAATATGATTATTAATAGACATGTAATAGAAGAATAATTACATGACTAGTACCTTTATGGCTTTTTGGTTGACTTTATAAGTGCCTCTGCTAAGCTTCTGGAGAGCTCGAAATGCATCCTGACGATGAACCATGACAATGTAGGCACAACCACGAGGAGGAATCATCTACCAAAGCATCAAACACATTAACAATCCCATTATTTTATACCTTATATATGCTGCATTGCAAATTTCTGCTCTCTTAGTGATGAGAAACTACATGTTAAATACATACATTTATGGACTCTATCTGTCCAAACTCCTCTAGCAGACATGCCACGTCCTGCTGTTGTGTTCTTTTGTCCAGCTGGCCAACCCAAAGTGTAGTGCTGCACACTGTCAGGGTGCCAGAAACAAAGTGAAAGGTTTAAAAACCTTTTTTATGGAAGAGGCTTTGAGGAATAATAAGTTCGAGGTACTTTGAGGAGCTTCTGAAGCTCTAGTTGGAAAAATGATGACTGCTCACCACTTAAAGTGTCTGGTTTGATGGGAGGCAGGCCTTTCTGTCTACGTTCGCGCTCCCGCTCTCGTTCCCTCCTCTCCTGAGAGCGAGAGCGGGGTGAGTGGCGCCGCCTTTCTTTTGAGCGAGACCGTGACCGTCGATGGCGAAATCGTCTGGAACGTGAACCTGACCGTGACCGCCTCCTTTTAGGAGATCTGGCAAAGCAGGTAGAGAACACAGGTGAGATGATGCTGACTGAACTTGAAAAGCTTATTTACAAAGCAATAACCAAATAAAAGCTAAACGTCACACCTCACCTTGAACCAGATCTAGACCGTGTCCTCCTGCCATCTTGGTGCTGTCTTGTGTCCATCTCTACAGGGGCTTCCTGTAGGAAAACACATACAAAATTGCATTGAAGTTCCTTACACACGTTTATCACCAAAATATTCATAAAAGACAGGAGGATAAAGGTTTTAAATATGGAATCATTATAATAGTATGTTCAGTACAGATTCCAGAATAAAATCCATAACTCTTGTTAAATTGCACTTTGCTTCCATGACTATGAATTTAGATTTCTTGTGAACGCTCTAAAAATGCTAACTTGCCTGATGCTGCTGTCCAGCCACGAGCGGAGGAAAGGCATTGTTCTGAGGGGGGAAGGGTACGGGAAAACCACCAGGACCTACAGCTGGTGGCATCATCCCTGGGTAGGGCTGAGGAGGCATTCGGTTGAAAGCTTGAGCCTGTCCATTTGGAGACGGAACCTGGAACAGGAAGACTCTTAAAATCATGAAATGAAGGATATGAGGACACATCACTCAAATCAGCACTGTTGTGAACATCAAATAATTTACAACTTTCTGACTAAATTTTATTTTGTAAAACGCTGACCAGAATATCGATCTGGTACATGAACACAGCACCTTATGAAATCGGGCTTAAGCGCACCACCATCTCCTTTGTGATGGTTTCCACTGTGAAGGGTTGGCCACTGAGAAGATGCCAGTGCCTGACCAGTAACAGCTGATGCTTAAGAGCTAGAACATCAGTGTAATGCTAAAAATATACCACAGGGGTACAGATGTTTCTGCCGAAAGAACCACTACATAATATGCCAATGTAGAAAAATTTACCAAGTTGACTGCTATGACCTTGAAACGAGTTCAAAGTGACTCGTACACAATCCCAACGAAAACCTTCCTGAGTTGACCCATCCACCAAATATCGAAAAAAAAACCTTGACAAGCCAAATATTGAAAACATGACCTTGAAAAGAGTTCAATTTGACCCATACAGAGTCCCATGACACTCCTCAGGGGAACCTTTCCACCATATGTGGTGATCCTGGATCATTTCCTTCTAACATTATGGTACTAACAAACCTTGACAAGCCAAATATAGAAAAGGTGACCTCTGGACTTGACACAAGGTGAAGGTGACCCATAGACAATCCCAACAGAGACCTTCCTGAAGGAAATCCATCCACCAAATTTGGTGATCCTATGTCACTTCCTCCCACAAGGCTGTGACCTGACAAATGAAAAATCAGAGGAAAACAGAAGCAGGGGGTCTGGGCCATGATAGCTAGAGCTACCACCTGGTGGTCACATGTTTCTATGTAATAGGGCCACAGCGACCTTGATCACTGACCTCCAAAATCTAATCAGTTCATCTTTGAGTCAAAGTTGAAAAAAATTCCTTAAAGTGCTCAAGATAGCACTCATAAGAACGAGCTGGACAGATGTACATATGTATGGACAGACGGACAACCAGAAAACATAAGGGTCCTGGCTATCACCGATGTGGAGACATAAAAGCTGTATAGAAAATGGGCAAATGGATGCACGAGCTCCATAACTGCCGGACTGCTCTCTGCACGGCCTATCCAATAACAACACAAAGTAGCAAGACTGAAGCACAGATTGAAGCATTAGATCGTCTCCAAAACTGGCAGCGTCTCCTCTGTAATTTGGAATTGGTTTGGTTATGCAAAGTCCGACAAGGCACAAAACACAGTCTGCTTTAAAGATTGGCTAAAATCTGTGGCTACTAAAGGCAGCACACCAAACTCACTTCATCATCTCAGACAGAGACATTGAGCTCAATGGTAGGATTGTGTAGCTCTGTGAAATGATAATGGTCAGCTAGTGGGAGCCTCCAACAGCCTGCTCAAAAGGTCTTTATTGGGGTACACAAGACATTTTTGAAGGTATATTTTATTTACTCCCCCTGGAAAAAAATAGCTTATACAGGTTTGCATGTCATTGGTTAAGGCAATGAGTTACTGATCCTAATGTTGGGGGTTTCAACAGTACCACCATGCTGCCACTGTTGGGAACCTGAGCAAGGCCCATAACCCTCACTTGCTCAGTTGTATAAAATTAATAAATGCAATTCTTTCTGAACAGGAGCGTCTGTCAAATGCCATAAATGTAACTAAAAAAGCCTCTACAGTTGAATTTTTTTTCTAACTATTTCATCATAGCACTCCCTCCATCACAGCTTGCTGCATACCTAAAGGCAGCAATAATGAGAGAAAACATTTTCTCAGACTTTCATAATGAAAGTGTGAAATATGACTTATTTACTGTAATAAACAATGTCTAAGGATGATTAGAAATAAGTATGTTTGCTTTCTCAAAAAGTGTTAATATACAAAGTGCTAAAGCCCTACTACAAAAATAACCTGCCATAAATAACCCTATTTCTAGCCATAAGATAACAGTAAGTAGCTCAGGAGGAATGTACACTGATTATTTAAACTTACCTGGTGTTCTTGACTCATGCCCATCATGTGCTGCTGAAAGTGTTGCATCTGACCTGGAGCCTGAGGGCAGCCTCCTGAAACCTGCTGAGGTGGCTGGACGCTCTCTCCAAAGCCACTGCGGGGATGCGAACACACACCCATGCACGCACGCACACAACAAACACACACCCTGACGTTAACACCAGTGGTCTCCATAGACCTTCTCCACACATACACAGGTTTTTGTTTTTTTTTTAAAGGAGAGACTTTTCAGTGTGTTTTGACCTTTTTTAAAGAATAAAACTTGTGTTTTAAAAGAAATACCCAAGTACGTGTGGCCTCAGCCTCATGGAGAAAACTGAAGTGCATAAAAACTTCTATATATGTTAAAACAAAGCATTTTGCAAATGCAAATGTACAATAATTCTTACAATGCAGGCTGGACAGTAGATGCCTCATCCCTCTTCGTCTCCTCCCCTCCTTCTGGCTCATCATCATAATCAAAACGATCAAGAAGTTTCTAAAACGGAAATAAAGGCCCGAATTCAAGAAAGGCCGACGTACCTGACAGAGTGCATTGAAACCTTCCAGGTGTGTACAGTACTCACCTTATCAAACGTGGTTTTCTTCTCTGCAGGCTGCGTGGTGTGTGGGTGGCCCTGTGTCAAACCTGTAGGTGGCTGAACAGTCGAGGTTTGTATCTGGAGATGGCTCATTACGTTATTCTCCAGCACTGGAGACTGGGGCTTCCCAGGCTGCTGGAACGTCTGGAGCATCTGTTGCAGCTACAGTTAGGATGTTCGTGTTAGAACAAGCGACAGAGAACCACAGACACATGCCGTGTTTTGGGGTGCTGGTGTATCGAACCTGTTGGCCTTGTGACGACTGGAAGAGCTGGGCTACAGCGGCAAAGGCGTCAGAGTTCTGCAGCTGTGGCATCGGGGCCTGCACAGAGTTAACTGACACTGCTGTCTGGCTCTCCACTTCCCTTGCTGGAGATGGAGGTGATGCCGCTGGTGAGGAACAAACTCTAATTTTAGTTTATCTAATTGGCAGTAGCCAGTTTCTTTTTTTTTTTTCTCCATTCATCACTGAAGGGTGAATTAAGGGGTACGTTAAATACCACTAAATCCTCCACATTAACTAAAAAAACAAAAAAAAACCCCAAACAAACAGTATAACACTCACCCCCACCTGGGCCATTGTCCACATCTGAAACTGGGCCTGAGCTGCTGGATCCAGCAGCCATGTCCAGGAGAGGTTGGATCACCTCAATCTTAAACACGCCATTCTTTTGCCACAGGTTCAGGACACGCACAATCTTACTCTACAAGCATAATAATGTCAGGGAGAAATGAAAACAATGACGATTAACACATCATATCAAGGAAAGAAAAACAGTTGCAACACTATCACGTTCTGAAAAAATCATCATCTAAAACGTACACAGTGATGAAGTGAGTGATTACTAGTATAAAATCAGGAAATTAGAGATGCGCCAAAAACCAGGACCGGATGATTTTCAATGTTCTCAACCAAAGACCAGAATCGGCCAATCATTATTACATACTTGTGATCCTGAGCCCGTCCCTATCACATATCGTAAATGTATATCTATGGTTCCGGCTCGGGTATTTACCTCACTGCCCCGTGCATGCATATAACGACACAGTCGCGCACACGTGGAAAGCTTCATATTGTGAGTCTGGAAGTTTGTCACTGTGAGTATAAACAATATGTGCACAATTTGTCGGACTACATGCAAACCACTGCAAAAGCTTTCAGAACAAACCGAATTACACACTTAAACACCATCACCCAGCGGAACATGCCCAGTTTCCAGAAGCGAAGAGGAGAAACCTGCAGAGCTAGCACGTTCACTGCACTATAAAACAGCTGGGAGAGATGAGCACAGTGGGCAACTACTAAAATCAAACTTAGAGAGTTGGTTCAGAGAAGGTTCAGGATGTGGGTGGGTTACATAACCTACCGTTACTATATAATAATCTATATTTATTAGTAGTAGTAGTATTGGTAATATTGGCAATTTTTTTTTTACTAACACTGCTCTTATTAAGAATAATAATGATTAATTCATTATTGATAAAGTACAATCATTTCTTTTATTGTTAAAAAGAATAAAAAAGGTTTTTATTTACAGTCAATTATAGCTAATAAAAAGAAAATTGGTATTGGAAGGTCACTACGATCGGTGCACCTCTAGAAAATCTATTTTTTTACTGTTTCGCGTCAGTGGTTAGAAGAGCAACAGGTAAATGTTCAAATACAGACACTAATTAATGTTAAACGGCACAGGAGGGCCATCACATGCTTCCTCTGAGGAAGCTTCAGGGCTGTACATTAACGTTTTATGTACATAGCCCTGGTGCTACAGAGGCTGGTAGTTTTCTATCACAAAATAACACAAGTATAAAACATCGGTCATCATCTCTAAAGAAGCACAAGTATAACCTCAGTACAATTCACTACTGAAAGAGGGCAAAGGAAATGAATGCTGCATACACACCACACAAAATCCCAATCTTAGAAGAAATACTTTCAGACATGCTTTCGCTTTATTTGCGTATAATATTCAATTACAGGGACAGAACTCGGTGTACAAAACAGCAATCTCTTGACAGAGGATGCCTTTTGCCCCATCCGAAATATAGGCAAACACATTAAGAATTTAATATCACTAAGATGATACTGTTCCAAAATAAACTTCTTAGCAGCATATATCTCAGTAAAAGCTATGAACATGAACTAAATCTTAATTTTCTTTAATATATTTCACTTGGATCACTCTCATTATAGTTTGTTTCAAAACAAAGTCAAATGCAGGTTCATGAAATTTTACAATTTCAGAGGAATCAAATATCACTTTTAGATTTTTTTTGGCATTCAGTGGCACCCAGCGGTTCTTGAGAAGTAGCCTGGACAATTTTTTTCAAGGTGATTGTAAAAAAAATTATAATAATAAAAAGTAAAACCGATAAACACAATAATATGTTCACCTACAGACCATAGTTAATCTACAGATTAAACTTCAGAATGACCTACATAGCAGTTTTTATTTTATAAATAGACTGGAAAATAACTACAAGGTCAAGGTCGATGTGACAAGTTCAGAGGTCAAATAGAGACACTGACAATCCGATACACACCTACACACCATAGGAAACCTGCATGCAAAATATCAGCATGATCTGACCAACACTTATTGATAAAAAGCTCCAACAAATTGGGCTCAGGAACGGGATGGGGGACGACGACACTTGACCGAGTATAAAGTTGCATTAATATAAAACATTTCATCTTATTTTTTTGGTATAATTATGAATTACTGGCTTATTCTGCAGCAGTACCTAGCTACCTAGATTAGCACTGACATTTCAAACAAAAAACTCAACAATAACTCTTACCCTGTCCTCATTGGGACATAAGCAGAGGTTCTCAAAAGTCCCAGTGATGTTCTTGGTGAACCGGGGACCAAACACATCTTTGTCTGCACCAAATTGATGGCGCGACTGTCGCACAATGGAATCCACAACATACAGCCCTGGTACTTTATATTCGGGCTTGCACTGGGAAAACAAAAAAATAAACAAATTTCAATGAAGTCCAAAGACAGACTTAAGCATACCACCCACCAGATAATAAACAAAGATTCTAGCAACAAACAAAAATAAGGGAAGAAAAGCCCAGATACCTTCTTGATAAATTTTTCAACAATCTGGACAACATGCTTGTATAGCTGGACAAGAGAAATACAGACACTGTTAATGCCTTGCAGCAACACAAATTATATTTTAAAAATTTTCGTTGATTCAATGCTTGTACACATCAGTAAACCTGGTTAAAGTGTACTTCATTAATGCATCAAAGGATTTAAGTTCATTCCAACTGCCTTATTCTTTAAGGTTGTAAAACTTACTTTAATAGCTTTTATTGCGGACTTTGTAATGGAGATCATCTTCGCCCTGGAGATAGGAGGTTTTGAGTCCATCAGGGAGAACAGCTGTAACAAAAACACAAGGAGACAGCTCAGTGTCAAGGTTTATATCCACTGAAGCTTCTATGTACATGGAGCAGAACATTCAAGTAGGATCAGGCAACACGGCCTAAATTAAATCATAAAATTTAAGTCTCCAACCATTTTTAAATGCAAAGGCATTATTCAAAAAAATTATTTATGCAGCCGCTGAAGTAAAAACTCTTCTGCATATAAAAGGCATTCTGGGAACTTGACAGGCTCAGTGTTAGTTAGCCAGTTTTAAAGTAAGTTGGGATTTTCTATGTACACACTGTACTAATCAAAATTATGAATTAATTGATGAAATCGTTTTATCACCCAGCTCCACATTCAGGTCGATGGATATGACAAAAAGTATCAAAATTCTTGAAAAAATAAGTCCACTAAAAAAATTAACAACCAAACCACAAAACTTTGTCTTCACAGTTTAGCGCAATTGCGCTTCAACTGAAGCTTCGATTCATGAGATTATTAAAAAAAATATTTTAAAAAATTGGCGTACTTGTTTTTGACAGTTTTCATATATGGAATATCTTTTAATGGTTGGACAAGAAAAAGAGTGATTGATACTGGCTCATTTGCATATTCATTACTAAATGACTTAACTTCATGGTCTTGTGGCAGCCATGTTTTTTGCCATAACAGCTGCTTCTTCGCAACTCAGGAATTATAATTATACAAATTAGCTCCAAATCCAAGATGGTGAACTTAAAAGGGCCAAGAAAATCGTTCTGTGTGAGGAGTGGAACATGTACACCAAGTGTCATAACTTTATCAAAGGCTCAATGGGTGGAGCTTAGAAAATGCCAATTTCACTTAATGATAGCAGCCAGGTCATGTGACTTATGGACATAAAATTTTAATTGTTAGCAGCGTGACCCTCTATGATCTGACCAAATTAGCTGACTTTTTGCTGTACAACTCTGGGTTTATGGCCAACAGGAAAAAAAAGTGCCATAATAATCGTAGTAATAATAATAATAGTAATTATAATAGTAATTATAGTAATAATAATAATTATTATAACAATAATAGTAATAATAATAGCAATTATAATAATAGTAATTATAGTAATAATAATTATAGCAAAAATAGTAATAATTATAGTAATAATAATAATAATAATTATAGTAAAAATAATAATAATAGTAATTGTAATTATAGTAATAATAATTAAAATAAAATAATTATAATAGTAAATAATTATAATACTATAAAATAATTATAATAGTAACTATAGTAATAATAATAATAATGTAATGTCTGTTTGGGCCATTTTTCACACCAAAGCCTGCTGAATCATCAGGGCCACGGCGTATCTCCGGTTAGAAGCAAACAGAGTTCAACTCCTCCTGAATGGGAAGCTAGTCCACTTCAGGTTACCTTCCCAGAAGTTTACAGGTACCCATTTATACTACTGAGTAGACAAGAGGTACACTCGTGGTTAAGACCTTGCCCGAGAGTCTTAGCATGACAGGGGTCTAACCTCTCGATCATGATCCCAGCACCCTAACCACTACACCACCGGCACACCAATAATAATAAACAGTAAAAACAAGGCTTCCAAGCTGACACGTGAACCCCTAATTGAAAAGCCATCTCGCCCTGTGTCATTTGATACACCGTCAGAACACTCAGAGATGAGTTAATGATCTCATATTGTAGTGATCTTATAGTGATAGCCTTGTTTGCTTAGTTTTTTTTATCCGCGATTGTGGACTGTACTACTGCATGTACTACTATCGCCACACTTTGGTCTGGAGTTCTCTGCTTTGGCTTACAGACATGGTTTGCATGTGTTTTTAGAAAAAAATACACTGCTTTTTCTGTGGGTATATATGGGTCCCTTGTACCAATAGTGGTAGCCTCCCTTTCTGTTATATCATAGAAAGTACCAGTAATTGTCCTATTGTGAGGTCACAGGTAATTGCTTGTCTTGCGCTTGGAAAGGTACCTTGCACCTTTAATAGTCCCACTATTTGCTCAGGTTCCCACGTAGTGTACATTAAAACAATTATACACCTCTGGCTTGGTGAACGTCACTGAATTGAACGCCCCCCCCAACGTTCTGTCTCAGGAACTATTCTGCGACATCCACCACACCAAAAAATGTGCAAAAAATGTGTATTTATTTTCTGAGAGGATATTGCTTAAATCAGAACAATTGACAAACAATCAGTTTGCCAGTTAGGAGAAGCAAGCAGCATCATCGCGGTCATCTTTAAAAATCTAATTTTAGCTTGCTTTCTTGTGTCTCTGCACAGTACATACTAAATCTCTGGTGTTACAGACTGCGAGTTTATTACCGTTCCGTGTAGTGTAATACTAAAACTTTGAGTTTGAAAAGGGTGCCGTTATGCAGTGCTTATGCTCTGCTTGTGGGGCACATGGAGCCTGTGGCATGAGTACAATATGTAAAAATAAACTATACAATGGTACTCCATGTTCTTCTGTAGTATATGCACAATATGACTTCATTGGTAAAAAAAAATGTGCTCTGGAAGTAAAATAATCTTGAATAAAATAAATTAAACACAGAATGCGCTGCAGTTTGTAACTCGAGAGAAGAAGCCGATCTTTGACAGTTTGTGCTGACATCGAAGGAAGCAGAACGACAAGAAAAACGCTTTGAACAATAAAGTGTTGTTCTGTGTTTCAGACTCTGACTACATCATATTCAAGCACACTCAGTTTTACACATCAATGCACTTATGAATTATACCTGCGACCTAACACGCCTCAGATAGCTGGCTGATACGCGAGTACCATGGCTGGGATTTCTGTAACCATTCCATGACCCTTCAGGAGCATTTTGGAGGCTGTCCCACACCAAAATATAAATGGAGGACAAATGCACTTCAGAAACGTGAGCATCTGCAATGCATAGGTCACAGTCGTCATGTCCACTTGAAGTAGCTGTGAGGAACACGTGGCCGTCCCTGTTCCATTTTTACCTTAAGGAACTTCGACAGTGACATCCTCATGCCTCACAGACGGTTGCAACATGGCTGCAACGGTTGAATTGATCCGACGCTTGACCAACGGTTAATTTGAACAAACTTTCCGTTAAGGGAGTTAACATGCTATTGTTAGGAATCAGAATCGTACAGCCCACTCGAGTTATCGGTGGACAGGACCAGCGAGTTATCGGGCCGACTCCAGTAATTAAATATGTAATTTAAAGAGGATTGTTTTGTCTGTGCAAATAAAAGTATAACATGCCAGCAAGTGAGCTGCAACGTACACATGTAAAAGTACGTTTCAGAAATGAACTGCTTGAACTCTGGCTTGATCCTCCAAACACTAAGCCACACCTTCCCGGAAAGCAAAGTAAGTATCCAGTGCTCACGCATTCCAATAGAAGTGCATGGAACACTTATAGTATAACACCAGTTCATCGCTGGGAGGCTAAAAATCGTCTACGGCAGAGTCATTCTGGCTACGAGAGAACGAGGCTCAAGTGTGAGACAATGCATTTGTACAGAACAGCGGGTTCCTTCACAACGAAAGGTTTTATCAGTCGTGATGTTATATGAGAGCCAGTGAAGTGGGTATTGGAGTGGTTTTATTTATGCAGAACTTCAAAAGAGGATTTCAAACATGTAGACATGGCAAGTTTCACATGGTGCATGAGGTCTGTGATACAGTCAAATGTCCACGGGAAGAAAACAAAAGGACTGAGCTAAACAAGGATCTGTCAGGTAAATAAAGCAGAGGCAGGCTGCACCAGCTGAACACAGGGCTGATCAGAAGTCGGAGAGTAAAGTCTTCATTAAACCATACACAGAGTGCTAAACCCAGGTACACTGAGCATCATTAAGAGATATGGACCAAAGGTAAATAAAAATAATTAAGGCATGACTTAATATATCCATCGTCTGTCATATACGGAAAAACTGGATCAGAGATACACCAAAAAACAGCCAGAGACCGGAATCAGGCGATTTTCAGTCTGTGCCTCCATGAAAGATCAGCTGGGCAGTGTCACATGTTTCTGATTCTGAGCCGGCCCATACGAGTCCAGTGCAGGTAATAACGTCACAGGTGCACGCACACTAACCCCACAGGCTAACACGTCATCAGTGTGGAAGATATGAAGCTTGAAATACATGTAATACATGAAAGGCCAAACTAAACTGTGTGGGATCCACCATGAAAATATTCAGAACAAGAAATTTATTCAAACACACCATCATCCAGCTGAATGCGCCCAGTTTGAAAAGCCAACATGCAGCACGCCAGAGCTCAACACATACAACCTCTGATGGCGCCATGGTTTTTTTTATTTTATTTTATACACATCCTGCTTAAAGTGTGAAAGTTAGTTTTTTAATTCTGATGCGTTTCATAAACTAAAAATAACACGGATTATAACATATATAAAGCAGGACCATGATACTGTACATGGTACCTAACAAGTACCAGAATAAAGAGCACTAAATTCAAGATTATTGATTAATAAAGATTAAATTACTCCTGCATTAGATACATGACAGAAACCATGCAGGTAAAAATGTACATGATATCTAACCATCAAAATAAACTAACTGACTAGAAATAAATGTTATTTATCATATAATTTATTATCTGAATTATGAAATATAATACATTATAAACTCACATTCTGCACAAATCTTATTCGACTAATGGGCCAATTTCAGAAATGTACCCCATATGCTGGCTGTTATTAAATGTATCCGACTGTTGTCACATATTTTGCATGTTCTTATATTGTAACCCTATTTAAAATAGGAATCCATCAGATAAAATAATACAAGAATCTATTTATTTTGAATTAGTAACTCGTTGAAAACAGGCCTTCTGTCTTTATTTGACCCCAGTGTTGAACTCTGCTGCAAGAGTTTTAAACTCAAAATATGACACTGCACACTTTTACCAAAAACAAATAAATAAAAACTAATAAAAAATTTGGAGTTCGCACCTTTAGACATGCCCCTTTAAGTGAACGCAACAACATCAATAAGTTAACATTGACTTAACTAACAGACTTTTTAATCATCTTCGTAGCAGCAATTAACACCTACGTAGGAGGTCAGGGTTTAGACTTTACCCTGAGTTGAGCCAATAACTTAGAGTTAATTCTTGTTAAGTTAAAATTGCTTCGTAACATACCACCCAGGAGACAAAAAATTGCTGTGAAATGGGTATATATGAGAGAAATCAACAGGCACTGCTGTGGGTTTACTCTAAAACCGAACAGTGTTAATCAGAAATGCTGGATCTGATAATGGTACAAAATAATAAATGTAAAGCTCTCACTTTGTGAACTAAAATCAATATAAATCACCAAAACTACTACTAATAACACCAATATTAAAAATAATATTAATAATAATGTTAACACTACTTATAATACTATTATTACAAATACTGCTACTAATAATATTGATAATACTTCTACTATTACAATAATGCTAATAGTAATATTCAGTAATGTTAACGATACTAAAACCACTACTAATAATAGTAATAATAATAATACCATTAATAATATTACTACTATAGTCTACTAACAATAATAATTACTACTCTGAATAATAATTATTATAATAAATATATTAACAATTCTACCAATACTACAAATAATAAACAATAATGCTAAAACTAATAATTAACTACTAACAATACCTAATGATAACACTTCTAATACTAATATTTCAGTAACGCTAATGATACTGCCACCACTAATAATACTACTACAAAATGTCTACTACTAGTGTACTAACAATAATAACTACTATTACTATTAATGATAATTATTATAACAAATATATTAATAATTCTACCAATACTACAATTAATAATAGACAATAATGCTAAAACTAATAATTAACTACTAATGATACATAATGATAACACTACTACCGATAAACAGCAACACTACTAATAATAATGATAACACTACTAATACTACAATAATGCTAATAATGGTACTACTTCTAATACTACTATTTCAGTAATGTTAAAGATACTACTACCACTTCTAATAATGATACTACCATAATAACAACAATAATATTGCTACTACAAAAAGTCTACAGCTATAGTCTACTAACAATAATTACCACTACTACTACTAATAATTATAACAAATATATTAATAATTCTACCAATACTATTATTAATATCAACATTAATGCTAAAACTAATAATTAACTACTAACGATACCTAATGATAACACTACTACTGATAAATAACAACACTACTACTACTACTAATAATAATAATAATAATAATAATAATGCATATAAAACTCGTGTATTTTCGGACAAGCTGAATTTGTTAAAACTTTGATCAGATTATAAAATTACAGACATGGTGATTTGAATGTAATTATTTGAATTCTCATCTGATTTGCTTCTGCTCTGGTAGTTTAACTGGATCCTTGTTCCAGATGTGGAAGACCAGAAATGCCACATGGTCCAGTTCCTATCTAATGTCTATAAAGCTGTTTCACTGGAGTCAAAACAAACCCTCCCACACAATCTAACCGGCTCGGTCGAAAACCACGGAGATAATCTTCGCTGTTCCTGTCGACTGAAACGCTACTGGTGGTTCTGTGTGAAGAGTATGAACGGGTCACCCTCGTGCGGTAGAAAGTGCACGGGGGGCTGCTGTTATCCACACTGACTCCCACCAAACAACGCTAGCTAACTATGCTAACAACACACAACTGCTGTTAGCACTCAGCTGCACACAGGCGTTTAACGGGGATTCCTTGTTAATACATTGGAAGTCTATCTAATTACTTGAAGTAAACAATTAAAGAAATTCAAAAATATGTAAACATAAACTGCAAAACGACTTCTGTGTGAACGCTTAAATCGCGCGCGAGCACAGCTAACCCAGTGTTTATCCAACATGCTAAAGCCAGCCTGCCTCGTGTATTACACTGATAATCTTCCTCCGTGTATTTATACTGGGCATTCTGTGAAGACGATTCGCGTTACAGCCCACAATAAACAAAAACACACTGCCCTGGAATATGTGCGAGGCCTTCGTTCTCGGTTAGGAACGAGCAGTAAGGCTAACCGGGCCCACCTACATACGGTTAACTAAGTAGCTACTACGCTAATGCTAGCTAGCTACTCGGATAGCCAGTCGCTAGCTGTGCATGGAGCGAATATTACACGCGTAGGGTTATGACTGAACTGACCTCATGATTAAAAGCGTTGACTGCATCCATTGTGCTCCACCTTCACTAACTTTCTTTCTCTTCGTTAAAATTGTAAATAAATGAAGCGCTGCGCCCTAACAGGCCATCCCAACATGTCCGCCGCCTCTCGCCCTCAGTAGAAGACAGGAACGGAGTCGTTGTGACGCGCAAAGCATGCTGGGATTACTGTGTCTTCCGATTCAAACCAGTACGTGTGTGTCGGTGTGTGTTGGTGTGTTCTCTCTTCACTCCAGTCACATCTCGGTTCCCCTGAACAGGAGATGGACCTAAATCCATCGGCACCATCAGCTGGTCTTGTGCGTCCAGAGATGATCACGTGGCCTTTTAAAAAATTAATAAATAATAATAAAAATTCTCCCCTTAAATCCTAACAGCTACATCAGCTAATAATTGAATCATTATTCTTTGGATCATGATTTTTACTAGTATAAATAAATTATGGTTTTATATTTCCTACCACCCCCAGTGCAGATAACTGGGTTATCAAAGGCCGGCCATGTCTCTCCCTGTCTATGGTGGGAGGAACGTAAAAGAACCATTGCTGATTTTCATCAAGAGTAGCTGCACTGCCGTCAGCGTGTTTCTGCCCTGCGATGGCCTGGCGAGCTGTCCAGGGTGTACTCTGCCCTCGCCCAGAGTTGGCT
>JAQMYF010000016.1:7482892-7499334 GCA_030014195.1 Neosilurus mollespiculum
CCCCAGAGTCCTGACCTTAACCCTATTGAAAGTTTTGGGGATGTGCTGGAGAAGACTTTATGGAGTGGTTCAGTTTTCCCCTCATCTATTCAAGACGTCAGTGAGAAATGAACCTGACACTGGATGGAAATAAATGTTATGTTAGTTAAGTTTGTTGAAACAATGGCATGACTATTGCGTGCTGTAAGCAAGGTTAAGAGCAACGAAGCAAAAAAATGGGCAGAACAGTGTGTATATGTTACCATAAAATTGTGAAAGCAGGTATTTTGTGAAATCCCTAAGACTTTCAGGGAATTGGTGAAAACATTCTAGCTATTTCTAGTTATTTAACTTATCATGGTTGATAAATTATGGATCATCCACACACAACACAACACAAGTGATCCTATCAATCATGAGACTTTATGCAAGAATCATACAAAAAGTACAATTACAACTGACATAGTATAACAAAAGTGATTCCCATTACTATGATATATTATAATAAAAGGGTACCATTGGGACTACAAATATCCTTGGCTGTATAAGATCAATAAATCAACTACTGTATATATGGACATGTTAAGCTGCTTTGACGGGGCAGTGGTGGCCCGGTGGTAGGGTCCCAAGGTAGGGGGTTCAAGCCCCACTATCAATGGGTTGTCACGGCTGTCAGCTGCAGACTTGAGCGCTTGCTGAAGAGTGATGGTGCATTCTGTGTTGACATTCGTTGAGGACAGAGGTCAAACCGATTTCTGGAATACTTGGTGATTAGAATCCCTGCTTTCACTGCAGTTCGGTACATGATGTGCTCATCTCTATCCAGGACAACTACAAGGATGTTTCTTGGGTCACCTCTACCTCTATCAACCACAGGAATTAAACCAGCAACATCTCCAACTTCACCCACCTTTAAGTTAATACGAGATCACTTCTCCACTTCTCCTGTCTGCCTGTGATAGTTGGGATTCTGATAAGAGATGTATTGGATGCGCTTCAATATACTATATGTAATGTACTCTATAACAAAAAGGAATGACATCAAGAGGAAAAGAAACAAAAGGAAAATAAGTAAGTTAAGAAATTATAAACAATTAACGCATACATGTAATACAGTCCATTATAAGATTGTGCCGTGACTTTTTTGTTGGCGCAGATCCTTGATCCAAAAAAGCAAGATGTTCTTCCTAGCAGCAAAAGTCAGTATATTGAATTGCCTCCTGTGTATGAGGCACATGGGGTCCATCAGTATTGAAACACCAAAAAATGGCAGACAGTTCAGTTACAATATCAGACCAATAAAAATGTAGCTTCACACATGTCCAAAAACAGGGAATATAGTCAGCAGTTTCAGAGTTACACTTCCAGCAGAGTGGGGAGGCATTACCATCCGTTTCGGTTTTGAGGTGTTATATGTGTACGATGCACAATCCTAAACTGGATGGATTTGGTTCGGTTACAAATAGGTATAACCACAGCCTCATCTATACAAATGCCCAAGTCTCTCTCCCAGGCTTACTTTGTGGGTAGAGAGGACAGGGGTGAGTAATAACTTAGAGTTTAAACACTGACGCGTTTCTTAGATGCCTGTAAAGACAAGGCCTTTTGTACGGGTCAAGTGGCACAGTTAGATAGTAATATTACAGTTAGGTAGTGTCCTTTGTGATGAAGTGTCTAATTTGTAAATACCTAAAGAATTTACATTTCTGTAAACCATATTGCTGCTGTAGCTGCAGAAAGGAAAGTAAAATCTGGTCATTGAATAGATCTCCTAGTTTTGTGAGCCCTCATTTATACCATACTTCAAAGCCCCGGTCCTGACAGCCTGGCACAAAGTCAGGGCTGTTTAGGATAGGAGTGAGAGGAGATGTTAGGTGAGTACGGCCCTCTGTAGTACGACTGAACCGCCAGGCTTTGACTGTGCTTAAAGTGATGGGGTTAGTGAAGAGATCCTTGAGAGACTCGAGGTTGTTCACAAACAATTAATTCAAAATGGGACACATTGACTGAGAGGATTCAATAACAACCCAAATCGAAGTTGGATCAGATTTAAGCCAGTCTGCTATAACCCCTAGGTGTGTAGCCAGTTGGTAGAGTCTCAGATTTGGTACATCTAGCCCACCATCAGAACCAGCCATTCTTGCCTTAGACATCTTGAGTCTGGGCTTCCTTTATCTCCAGATAAAGAAGCTCAGCCAGGCTTCTAGTACCTTGTTAACTTTATAAGATAATAAAATAGGAATCATTTGCAGTGAGTACAACAGCATAGGCAGAATGTTCATTTTAATGAGTGCAATCCTACCCAGACAGGAAAGAGGAAGAGGGACCCAGCGGTCCAAATCCACCTTAATGGCATCCAGGAGGTGAGGGAAGTTGGACTTATTTCACACCTAATTATTAAGAGATAAAGATTATAAGACATTAAAGGCTTAATGCACCACACTGCCATATCATGTATCGGCAATTAACCAAGTTCTTGAAATACGTGGATAAAGAATCATCCTTACACATAATACATTTTAGTGATTTCATGAAATCCCTGAAAATATTTGGGATTTCACAAAATCCCTAATTACACAATCTTACTGTAACGTATGCACAGTATATATTTATGTTAACTCTGCCTAAGTAACATCAGACAAGTTGGATGTTGCCTAAGTTCCTGATTATGGTGGTGTAGTGGTTTACATTTACATTTACAGCATCCTGATTCATACAACTGAACATTTGATGGTTAAGGACCTTGCTCAAGGGCTCAACAGCAGGAACTTGGTCTTGAACCACCAACCTTCTGATTAGTAACCCAGACCCTTAAGCACTGAGCCACCACTGCCCAGACAAGGTCAGCATGTCTGCATCACTGCAAGAAGGTCCTGGTTTCGAGTCCTGGGTTTGGGTGTTTCTGTGTACAGTTTGCATGTTCTCCCTGTGTTTGCATGGGTTTTCTCAGGGTACTCCGGTTTTCTTCCATTCCTCTGTATGCCTCTGTCCACCCAGCAGTAAAAGTGGGTTCCAGTAAAAATAATGGGAAGGTAACCTGTGATGGACTAGCGTCCCATCCTTTAGGTAATTGAACTCCAAGTCGTTTCACGCTACAGAAACCAGAATAAACTCTAATGAGCCAATAGGGTTCGGTGTAAAAAGGCTTACAGACTTTACCTATAACATACAGTACTAGTCTGGACGCACCTACTCATTCCAACTCTTTTTTAGTCCAGATTTAAATTCTAACAAACATTCTATTTGAACATTTATGCTTATTTTCAGCATGTATACATTAAAATAAAAATTGCAAACAGTAAGCAATTTGAGGGGCGGAACAGTGATTAGCACGTCTGCCTCACAGCAAGAAGGTCCTGGGGCTCAGAAATTTCTGTGAGGAGTTTGTATGTTCTCCTTGTGCTTGTGTGGGTTTCCTCCTACAGTCAAAAGACATGTTCATTAGGCTAATTGTCTGTTCCAAATTGCCCCTAGGTGTGAGTGTGAATGGTTGTGTGTTTTGGCCCTGTGATGGTTTGGCGAACTGTTTAGGGTGTACCATGCCTTTATCCAGTATTGGCTGAGATAGGCTTCAGCCTCCTCGTGACCATAGTAGGATTAAGCAGTTTGGCAAATGAGTGAGTATGTAAACAATTTAACATGTTCACACTGTTCTTATCAGCCACGACTGCAGTTTTTATATCTATAAATTGAAACAAGTGATAAATCTGTATGTTTTCCTGTGTCATTATTTCACTATGTAACAATGTGATCTCAGTGTTCTATAAAAACTCTATTCACCATCTGCCATACTCGGGTGATCTGTGTATTTTCAGTGGAAACACTGACAAAAGCATTGCTTGATCACGTAACCATGTGTATCGTCACTCAGACCAAGTTCAGACATGTAGTTAATGACAGAAAGGTCTTTGAAAGATTTTTTCATTTTCAAAACTTAAAGCCCATTTAAAGCAGAAAAGGTCAAATGTGGTGGGATAATTTATCAAAAGATCCAAGATGATACTGTTAAAGCTTTAACATATTCCAGCATTTGTAGCTTTTGACCTACTTGATATGTTCTGAAGTCATTAGATTATGCTTAAGAATAATCAACATAGTAAAATAGGATAGATCACACCCCTGTGAGTAGAAATTTCTCTCTGATCTCCTGAATGGCTCCCCAGCCAATTATTTCATTGATTTATCATTCATAAAATATTTTGTTTCCTTGTGATCTTTATGAAAAATACACCAATCGGCCATAAGTTTAAAACCACTGAAAGGTAACGTGAATAACAGTGACTATTATTCAGTCAAGATATTTTCTTGTTTCCGATTGGTGGACAGCTATCAAAGAATTCTTGATATTGCATCAATGCCATCGGTTAATTGTCACGATTTTCACACGAATGGTACACACCAGTGTTCCTCCTCATAGATATCATATAAGATAGATTGGCAACAATCCGCACCAGATAAGTATACAGCTCGAGGTAGAGGACTACAACAGCATAAATATTGAGAAAATTTAATGAAATTTAACCTTTAGGACTGTACTGCTTCGGACATGGTGGAGCCATTTACTGCGGGGCATATCTATATATCTTATTATATCGATGTTCCTTCTCTCTCTTGTTCTCCCAGACAAAACATCTACCCGCTGAACATCGAAAAAGCCAATAAAGGTTTGTTTGGTTAAAAAAAAAAGTTGTATTCTTGAGAATATAAATAGGTTCTTTCCATCAAATACTTAAATTCCATATTTTGTTGCTTTTTGTGTTTAGGATGAATCAGAAATGGTGCTAGCTGTATAGCTTGCTCACTAGCTCGCTAGCACTATAGTAATGTGACTGTTGTATTGTGAGAAAAGGGCACATTCAAATGCTTTAACTCTCTTTATTCACAAACTGTGAGTACATACAGCTTCTTAAAAATTATTATTATCTGAACAGAGTACACCCTGGACAGCTCGCCAGGCCATCGCAGGGCAGAAACACACTGACGGCTATGCAGCTACTCTTTATGAAAATCAGCAATGGTTCTTTTACATTCCTCTCACCACAGACAGTAAGAGACATGGCTGGCATTTGATAACCCAGTTACAGTAACAACAGTACAGCAGTAACAACCCATTAATAGTGGGGCTTGAACCCCCAACCATCGGATCAGTAATCCAGCACCCTACCACCGGGACACCACTGCACCTCACCTCACGCTATGTAGCAAAAACCGTTCTGAGCCTTTTCCTCTTACATTCAATAAGGTTTGTGTATACAGCTAAGTGCATCGGAGACCAATCATTTTAAAAGAATCTCTCCAGATCATCCAGGGTCCCTCTCTTGTGCACATCCATCTTCAGCTCATACAATGGTTTTCAATTTAGGGCTTAGGTTATGGGACTGAGATAACCATGGCAGACCTTATGATGTGTTTAATAGTAAAAACACCTAATGTTAGTTTGTGGAGACTTGGTAACTCCAAGATTGTACTTTTGATTGTAATTCACCAACAGTAATCCTTGGGAATGTTTATGCCTCCTTTACTATCTGCATCACTGTACATGGGGGCAAAATAAACTTGAATCCTCTTCCAGGCAAAGTTGTAACACTTCCAGCTGATGTCACAAGGAATGCCAAGAGATAGACAAAGAGTGAGAAGAGGCACTCAAATCACTCAGATCATCCTCAGCCAGCTGGATCACTGTGATTTGGACCAGTCTTCAGAGAACTTGATCATCTTCTGAATGTGCTTGGAGCAGATCCCACAGATCCTTTGGTTTCCCCCGAACTTGCCTTGACAATAAACTATGGAAATTGAACCAACTTTTCCAAAAGCGACTTCTTGAATCTGTGTCCTAACATGTTTTTTTTTTTTTTTTTTTTTTTTTTTTGCTTTCTTTTCTCTCTGTATCTCTACAGGTGGAAATGTCCATGCTCTCCAAGAAGGGGCAAAGCCTGGGCAGGTCTACAGGCATGGCAGAAAAAAACAACAACAAGACCACAGGTAATCAATTTCTGATTTATGGTGGAGCACTGGAATTTACACAATTGGTGGAAGTGGAGTGTGTACACAGGGATTATCACAGGGATTCTCTGGTGCCCATCCTTTAATGGATGCTTGCATGGTTGTATGTATCCTTGGTCTCTCTTACTGAGTAATAAGCCGCTGAGGAATACTTTTAAGAATCACTTCAGCAGGACTACTTTTGTCCCTCTACCTCACCATGTTCTGCCGGGTAATTGTTTTGATGAAAAAAAAAAAAAAAAAAAGAAAGAATGGGGTGTGTGTGTAGAATACATACATGCATCAGCTATTGGGGTCTGAAATTAATATTCATTAAATACCCGGATCCTCTCCCACTGGTCCCCACAGCAGTAGAAAAACTCCGCTAGGCATGCCTATTCACCAAACTTCACTGGAGGCGTGCATTTAACCTGCTGGGCATCAGAGAGGGAAATGAGTGGAAAAAGCATCACCTTTGCTCACCATGAGTACACAGTCATGCTCGTTTATGACCCCTTGATTTTCTGGCACCTGATTAAGGACATGCTAAGGGATAAGCTGGCCAGATCTGTGATTGCTTATATAAACGATATACACCTTATAGACTTCTGTGCATGTTAAGAGGGTTTCAGCTTGACTTGAGAAGAACCAACTTTATGTCAAGGGGAAGAAATGCCAGTTTCACTGTCCACTGACTCCATCCTGGGGTAAATTTGTAGATCAGGACAGTATAAAAAAAATACATGATACCAAAGTAAAAACTGTCATGACAGTCATTCCATTCCCCATACTCTCAGGAACATTCTAGGATATGTAGAGCATTTACCACACCACAGACAATTCGGTGTGGAAGTTGATGCCTCGGAGTCTGGGGTGGGGGCAATTCTCTCATAGCCCTTTGGTGAGAGACCTAAACTGCCAAACTCTAAACTTCAAGAAAACTATCTCTCATCAAGAGGAAATTTTCATTCATTCATTCATTCATTTACTGAACATCTTAATTCTACTAAGGTCACGGGGAGGCTGGAGCCTATCTCAGCCAACTCTGGGTGAAGGTGGGTACACCCTGAACAGCTTACCAGACCATCGCAGGACTAACACACACGACTGGAGCACACAAGCAAGGGGATAACATGCAAACATGCACATGGAAACACCCGAGCCGAGCCCGGGACTTGGACTTGGTCCTCTTGCTCTGAAGTGGGCGCCCTCAACTTTGACATTACCGTAGTATTTGGGAACTGTTGGATGTTAAACTCATGGTCAAAAAATAGGGACATGAGCTCACAAACCATTAGGTCTTAAATACCGAATATTAAATCCATTCCTAATTCTACAAACTCTAAGGTCTAAACCTGAGCATTTGGGATATTTTTGTCTGCAATGCAATCAAGTATTTTTCTCTTAATATTTGATGTACACAAAATCCAAAAAGCAAAACCAAACCAAACAAACAAGCAAAAAACAACAACAACAACAAAAAAAAAAAACACAGACCCACAGCTATTCACACCTAGGGGCAATCAAGAATATCCAATGAGTCTTTGGAAGTGGGAGGAAACTGGAGTACCTGGAGGAAACTCACACAAGCATATGAAGAACATTCAAACTCCACACAGAAACATCCTCACACGGCATTGTACCCTGGAGGTAATTTATGCCTGTTTCTTGAATGATATAGTGTTTGTGAAGTCTGAAGATTTGTATCTTTGCATAGACTTGGTTATACAGCTATTTTTGTACCTTGTTTGCAAATTGCTCATAAGGAGGAATTGGACATGTGGAGATCCCAGATTTTTTCTGAGTTCCATGGAATCAAGAGCAAAAACACCCTGACTCTGACTGTAGACACTTTTAACTCCCGACTATGATAATTGGCGAATCAGAAACTTCTAAAAGTAATTTTTATTCATTTTCCTGAAGGGTGTCAGTAATTCTGGACAGCACTTAAATGAAAACTGAAATGAATAAACAAATAAACTTTGACATTCCATATTTCATGGTAACTTTTTAATAGTCTCTGTAAGGCTGTGTTAGCAGACAGTACCTTCACTGGGGCTCAGAGAAAGAACGAAGATGAGGTAAGCCAGAAATCAGCTGCAGATGGCCAGTGGAGCACTGAGAGGAGAAAGGAAACCCAGAATGAATCCTCAGGATACCCGAGAAATATTGGGTCATACACTGAGTGTAAAAAAGAATCAGCATCAAAAAATTCACGTTTTGTTGCTTTGCAGCCTGAACTGAATACACACACACACACACACAAACACACACATACACGCACAAAAACAAATTCCATCTGTATTTACTTAGTGCAAATTATAACAGCTAAGTGAAAGGCTATAATAGCAACAGTTCTGAAAAAAAATAACTCTGTCAAATTCCAGAGAAAAACTTCTCTGCCAAAAAATTTTTAATGGGAAGAAGGTTCACCTTCCAACATGACAATGACCTGAAGCACACAGCAGTTGACCACAAAGTGGCTAAAGAGGAAAAAGGTGAATGTCCTTGCATGGCCTAGTCAGAGCCCAGACTTGAAGATTGCAGTCCACCAACATCACTATCCGTTTTGACTGATGTTGAACAGTTCTGTAAAGAAGAGTGAGCAAATTATGTACAGTCTAGATGGACAACATTGGTTTTGAAGAAGCTTAACAGACTGTAATCAAAGTAGAACGTAGTTCCACAAAGCTAAGAAACTAAATATTCTCGATTGACCCTACATGTGAATGTAAGTGTGAGTGGTTATATGTCTGTATTACCTCTGCGACTGTTTGGCCAGCTGCTCAGGGAGTACAACACCTTTGCCAAGAATTTGCCTCCCCGCAACCCTAATAAAGGCTAAAGTGTATGGAAAATGAAATGCCATATGTGTGATGGTTGGTATTCCATCCAAATTCACCATAGAATGAGATTTTGACCCTGCAAATGGTCTTCCTAGGACACTACATATTTTCCAGTTGTCAAAAACTGTCCACTTCCTAATGGGTAAAATTGGACAAGAGGGAGAATCATACAGTACAGCTGTCCTAACAAACGGGAAGAGTGCAGAGAGAATTTCCTTTGCATTAGAAAAAAAAAACATTCTGCTAAATCAATAGCCTATGACATCATTCTACAAAAAAATCAGAACTGTTTATAATGGGAACCTTAAAACATTAAATAATATAAAGGCACTGCCCAAAAATTAACTTCTCCTAATAAAACGTTTCAGTGTGGATTCGTTTTGATGACTTCATTGATGATGTAATGTCATGTAACCATCATGTTATGACCTCCCCCTCCTCAAAGTTTTGATATTGACTCATATAGTGTTACACTACTGAGATAAGATTTCTTTAGTCAGGTAAAAAGGGTTAAAGTCCTTTCTATTCAAATTAGTAATGAATTGTGCCGCAGTAATAGTTTATTTTACCAGCTAAAAAATGAAGATACCTACAGCATCTCGCACATAGAATTCTGATTATATATTATTAAAAATATATATTTTATTAAAGGTATATTTTATGTTATTAAAATATATATTTAATTTTATTAATTTATTTTATATTTCATTCATTCATTCATTAATCTTCTTCCGCTTGTTCCAGGGTCGGGTCGCAGGGGCAGTAGCCTAAGCAGTGAGGTCCAGACGTCCCTCTCCCCAGCCACTTCCTCCAGCTCTTCCAGGGGGACTCCAGACCAGCTGAGAGACGTAGTTCCTTCAGCGTGTTCTTGGTCGACCTCGAGGTCTGTTCCCGGTTGGACATGCCCGAAATACCACACCAGGGAGGCGTTTGGGAGGCGTAATCAGATGCCTGAGCCACCTCGACTGGCTCCTGTCAACGCGGAGGAGCAGCGGTTCTACTAAAACCTCCTCATGGATGACAGAACTTCTCACCCTATCTCTAAGGGAGAGACCTGCCACCCTGTGAAGGAAGCTCATTTCAGCCGCTGGTATTCATGATCTTGTTCTTTCGGTCACTACCCAAAGCTCTTGACCATAGGTGAGGGTAGGAACGTAAATTGACTGGTAAATTGAGAGCTTTGCCTTCTGGCTCAGCTCTTCACCACGACAGACCGGTACAAGCTCCGCTTTACAGCAGAGGCTGCACCGATCCGCCTGTCGATCTCCCACTCCATCCTTCCCTCACTTGTGAACAAGAACCCGAGATACTTGAACTTCTCCACTTGGGGCAAGACCTCATTCCAGACCTGGAGGGTGCATTCCACCGTTTTCTGGCTGAGAACCATGGCCTCGGATTTAGAGGTGTTGACTCTCATCCCGGTCGCCTCACACTCAGTTGCAAATCGCTCCAGCGAGAGCAGAAGGTCCCGGCTCGATGAAGCCAAAAGGACAACGTCATCTGCATAAAGCAGAGATGAGATCCTATGGCCACCAAACCAGAACCCCTCAACACCTTGACTGCGCCTAGAAATTCTATTCATAAAAATTTAATTTGTGGTATGAAACGTGTCAAGCAGGACAGTCCTTCAACATCCAGAGCCTTGAGGTATTCAGGGCAGACACTGGCATGCAAAACATCACCACAGGGGCAAAGTCGGGATACACCTTGAATGACTCGCCAGACCATTGCAGGGCCAACACACATACAATCATTCACGCTCATTCTCAGACCTGGGCAATTTGGGACAGCTAATTAGCCTACTGTGCACGTTTTTGAACTGTAGGAAGAAACCGGAGTACCCAGATGAAACCCACACAAGCACGGGGAGAACAGGCAGACTCCAGAAAGAAATGCCCGAGACTGGGAATCGAACACAGGTCTTCTTGCTGTGAGGTGGACGTGCTAAACACTGCGCCCTCGACCCGCTAAATTCATTAATTATTAACTTATATGATAATGAATACACATTTGTTGTCTAAAAGATGGCCCATAGGAGTATGAGGGTCGCTTTACAGTAATGTCAACATTTAAATAGCAATAACTGCAAAATATATAATTGCTTATATTGGTTCCAAATGTGACCTAAACTATAGTATAGGTCATGCAAAAGCCACAACATAGCCTTGGCGTGCACTTAACTGATTCATTATTTGTATTTTTTTTAGTTTCTCAAAGTGAAGTGCACTCATCATGTCATCCCAGTAACGGGGCAATTTGACCAGTAAATGGGTCATTTATGTCTATTGGGTAAATTAAAATATAAATGTTTTAGATTGTAAAGTGTTACTTAGTAAATGCCTTCTCTTAGCAAGTAACTAATTTATCCTGAAACAGCATGCAAAATGAAAGCTGATTGCCAAAGCAGGGAGAAGTTGATGACCTCCAAGACTGAAGACATTTTTGCCTAAATTCTGACGTAACACTGTGGACTTGTGCTCAGCTGTTGTCAAACAAAGAGAGCAACTGGCGTAACAGTTTTACTCCAATTTTAAGAGGATTTCATTGAGTTTTTGATGGAAAAATATGTTACGGACATGACATTCTGTTATGGAGATGACAACTGTTGAAATATAAATGCTATAAGAACACAACTTTTATTCCAAGAAATCAAAGAAATGAACACAAACGTTAAACCATCAAATCCTGGTGTCCAAGAAACTTTTAAAACACGACAGAATAATCGTGGGCCCACAGCTGCAGACCTTTATCAAATTGCCATATAAAAAATGCTGTAAGGATGCACACACAATGTTTGTAAAAACCCAGGGGGTTTATAACTGAGCATACTGAACCTTTACCCTGTTTAACTGACAACCGACGACAGTAAAATAGACTGTTAATCAGTTGGCCTAGTTCCTTGCAAACCTCAATCCAATATTCCTTTGCAAATTCGTGGCGCCGCTTTTTCACCGACTCCGGCTTTGGTATAACAGAGAGGATTTCATCGTATCTTTACTAGATGATGTCCTTCATATCTGGCCAATAGAATCTGTTGTTTCCGATATGGAACATGCGGCTGACCTCAGCTAAATCTTCATCATAGTCTTCTGATGTCAGGATATGGTTTGGAGTCGTCGACAACCACACACACACACACACACACACACACACACACACACACACACCACTTGTTGAGAATAGAAAAATCTGGTCTCACAGGCTAGAGGAGGTCGGAGCAAGCAGCATCTGCACCAAATTGCCATGTAAAAAATGCTGTAAGGATGCATACATGTGACATGTTGTGATGGAGATGACTGTTAAAGAGACAACATCCTTTGATCTTTTCCTGATGTGCGTAGAATGCACATTCCCTGTGTACCTTGATACACATATCTATTCATTAGATGACAACAGCATAAAACATTATATATAATTGTTTTAGCCATTAAAATAGCGAAAAGTGGCCTCCTAATGCATACAGGGATGACAGTTAATAAAGATGACTGTCAGCTATAACCTGGAAATGTCATAAAATGGAAAAATATACAGAGCTTAGTTCATACAGCTTTGAAATCTGGGCAACATTTTAACTTCTGACCGTGTGCACACTCAACAGTGTATCAGTTGTACAATGGCAGATTAAATTTTTTTTTTTTTTTTTTTTTTACGGAGATGACACAATATCCGGGGACAGGTACATTCTGATGTAAATCTTGAAATAAATGGAAAAACCAATGTATCCATTTAGTGTTAGTGTGTTAAAGGTGTATACTGTGGTGAATTTCATTAACGTATTCAAGTATTATCTGGAATAGTCAAGGAGTAAGCAATTAAACAGCACTGAATCTTTACTGCCTGGTGCTGGGGACAAGCCATTTTAGTGGGGCGAGACACATGGGTGGGAAAAAGAAGAAATATGTAAAATGATTTTATTTTCATTAACTACAGTAACTGAGATCAGTCTGTTCTTCGTGTCCACCAAAAAAAGTTCAGTCCCCAGGTGTATTTTTCATCCATTTTAACCTAATTTCTTCTGGAGACACCAAACACTCACATTACTGTGAAATGACCCATGAGTAAATGCAGGGACTAAATCTCATGTCAATTAAAGACACTGACTGCTAATGAAAGGTAATAACGTCTCCAGAGGCAGTTCACTACACATGCACATGCTCAGAAACGAGAGGAGTCAATCCCATACTACACACGAGAAAACCGGCTCTGTAAAGGCATGTTAGCGCACCTGACAATATCTGCTAAATTACAGAACTCAGCAGTTCATTATTTAGTTTATTATAGCCAACTTACTGACAGTTAACAGTTGACTTTTTCACTGTTTGTGTCTTGGTGGTATAGCAGGTACTGTAGCATTACTGTCATGTAACTCTAGGGTTATGGTCTCTGGAGTTTCACATGTCCTTGCTGTATCTGTGGGTTTCATCTGTGTTCTCCAGTTTCCTCCCACTACCAAAAAGCATGTAAGCAGGTGGTTTAGTGGTGCTAAATTGCCCCTAAATGTAATTAAGTGTGTTTATGGTGCCATGCAGCAGCCTTTAAATAACTAATGCAATAATGAAAATTGTAAATAATTGCACAAGGCAAACACTCTCCACATGTTCATCATTCAATCTTAGCACTTAACTTTTGGTAAAAGCTGATATCTCTTAACATGTTATGTGATATTCCTGTTTCTTTCTGATCTCTTACAGTATGCCTGCTTATGTACTTAACCATTATTCAAACATTATTTTCTATATTCAGCTGTGTCCCTTACTGTAGGTTGTAAAACATGTATATCTTCTTGCCATTTCCTAGAAGTGATAACAAATGAATGACTATGACAATTACTGCTTTACATGATCCTTAAATAGCTTTTAAACTAAGAAACTCACTCACTCTCATCACTCATTTTCCCAAACTGCTTAGTTGTACTAGGGTCACAGGGGGGCTAGAGCCCATCACAGCCGACACCAGGCAAAGGTGGGGTACACCCTGAACAGCTTGGCAGACCATTGCAGGGCAAACACACAACTGTTCACACCTACACCGTGGGACAATTTGGAACAGCCAGTTAGCTTAATGTGCATGCCTTCGGAGTGTGGGAGGGAACCGGAATACCTTAAGGAAACCCCCCTCAAGCTCGGGACTCCATACACAAATGGACTTGATCTCAGGACCTTCTTGTCGTGAGGGAACTGTGCAGACTACAACACCAGTGTGCCACACAACGAAGAAGATTTTTTTGAGAGAATTAATTATAAAAATTATTTTTGTTTTGTATTAAAAAAGTATTTATGTTTGCACTTCATTCAATTCTGCACAGCCAGAGTAATGGAGTATTCCTATTGACTCATTTTATTATCAGCTACCTACAAATTAAGTTAAGAATGTGGCCTCTTACATGAAGAATATAAAAAGCCCCTGCTACAATACTCTATTTATCTATCTATCTATCTATCTATCTATCTATGATTTTTTTTTTTTTGGCTAATTGTCATTATTAAATCTGCACCATCATATGTGTGGCGGCCTGCTAATCCTGTCAGCAGGCAGGACCATTTGACAAATACATTATATAAAAAGTGACCTTATGACCTTGAAACAATCCCACTCTATTTGCCCCTAAGGGGACCCATACAACCAATTTGATGATCCTATGTAATTTTCTTACAAAGTTTTCACACTAACAAGTCATATGGATAGATGGGACCCATTTCGATAGCTCCCACTCTGCCCACCTTCAGCGGGGTAGAAGCTAAAAAATTAACTAAATTAACTATTTGAAACAATGTCAAGGGCACCCATATACAATTGCAACACAAACCTTCCTGAGGGGAACCCATCCACCAAATTTGGTGTTCCTAAGTCATTTCCTTTTAAAGTTATCTTGTTAAGAGAAATTGACAAGCTGAATATATAAAGTGACCCTGTGTCCTTGAAACAGGGTCAAGGTGACCCATATACAATTCTACGTTTTTCACCTCTAAGGGGGACCCATGCACCATTTTTGTTGATTCTATGGCATTTCCTTCCAAAGTTATTTGAATTTAGCACATTAGGCTAACTGGCTGCCCCTGGCTGTGATTGTAAACAGCTGCATGTGTTGGCTCTGTGATGGTCTGCTGAGCCGTTCAGGGTGTACCCTTCACAAAGTGTTGGCTGAGATAGGCTCCAGCCTTCCCGTGACCTCAATAGGATTAAGCGGTTTGGCAAATGATTAAGAGAAAGTGTTTGTTCTGCCAAGTTCATGGCAAGTTGTTTGTTCTACCAGCAGAGTTGACAAATGGACATAATGCCTCGCAGAAATTTCTTTGGGATTGAATCATTTTTTTTGCAGGCACCTACAGATCCTCACCCTAAATCCAATGTTTAATGCCATTAATAACACAAAGTACACTTCAAGGGCTGTGGAATTTTTTTAGTAATGGATCATCTTCCACTGGTGAGGGTAAGCTCCTTCATCATCCTCAGCAGAAACCAAAACTGTCAGAAGAAGACCAAGTGCCATGTTGGAACAAGTATGTAGGATCTGGCAGCAGGCACAGGCCAGATGCAAGAGCTGTTAATGGCAGTGAGACAACACATATAAATGCAGTGCTCAGGCCAACTGTAGAGGACTTGGATAAACTAAAGCTGGATCTTAAACATGACACAGTTGACTGAATGTTTACTACAATTTACGATAAACATGTCCAAACAAATTACTGGGCTGTTTCATTGTGTAGCAAATGCATGAAGGAACCCTCGAAGTGCAAAGCCAGGTTGCCTTTAGTGCAGATATTGAAGGTCTCACTGCCGCAACAAGTTAATAAAGCCCTGCACCTAGGAGCAATATGGACAGCCTAATGTGCATGTCTTTGAACTGTGGGAAGTACCCAGAGGAAACCCACACGAGGACGGCGAGAACATGCAAACTCCACACAGAAACGGCCAAGCCGAGCTCAGGACTCAAACCCAGGACCTTCTTGCTGTGAGGTGGATGTGCTGACTGCTATGCCACCATGTCAACCTGTGAAAAAAATTTATTATACAATATACTGTACCAGTCGAAACTTTGGATACACCTTCTATTTCAGTTAGAATGAGTGAGTGTCAAGTCAAGTCAAGTCAACTTCTAACCTAGGTGCAAGAATAAAAAGAGAGAAGATTGAGGTACCGAAGCTTATGATTTGGTTCAAGTGATTAAAGTGGGTATGTGCTTGTTCTTGATGTGGAGTTCAAGTGTTGATGGTGAGAGAGAGGGTGTCAAAAAGTTCAAGTGTTAATGAGTTCCAGACTTTTGACTGGTACTGTATGTTATAGCAGCTGTTATAAACAATTGCTTCCTTGCCAGGCACGGTTTTTCCTTCATCTGAACCTATGCTGTAATACTGTACTGTAGTGCCATGGGACAGTCATTCAACTTGGAATTTGAAAGATCTTGTCTGATGTTATTCCACTAATTCAAGCCCAATTCATAACTGAAATCCTTAATCCTAATTCAGGTTGCGGGGAAGAGTACACCCTGAACAGCTCACCAGGTCATCACAGGGTGGAAACACGCTGACGACAACCCAATGGCCTTCTCTTTACGAAGGACAGCAATGGTTCTTTTACATGCCTCTCACCACAGACAGTGAGAAACATGGCTGGCCTTTGATAACCCAGTTAGCT
>JAQMYF010000016.1:7543743-7563618 GCA_030014195.1 Neosilurus mollespiculum
GACGTATCGAGCACTGTTCTACGGAAAATCGACTCAAGATCGTATATATATATATATATATATATATATATATACTGAATGGGCCACCCAGAAAATAGTGCCTTAGGTTTACTCACTACACATCGAGTACATGTACACTAGTTCAGAACTTGACACCTGACATTTTAAATAGTTTACTTTATACTTATAATTTTAAAGTTTATAATTTATGAATAAAGTTTTCATAAACATTTATGCACTAAACAATGCCCCATTCATATCTTCCTGGCCTTACACTAATCAAATTGTAAGCTAGACTCAGATTCTTCTGATGACCTCGCAAACTGTGTTTAACTTCACTAGGAGATAGAAATTAAAAATGACATTTTTCCATAAATTCACAGCGGTATGGTTCTTCACATGGGCACATAAGCTAACAATAAGACGATGCAATTTTAGAACCCGTTTACATTTTAAACCTTTGACAGATTAAATTTTTTTTATTTTATTTTAAAACCACTTACACTCGGGGCACACTGAACCACAAGATCATGTGGCTATAAGCTTAGGGCTTACTCAGGGGCTGGGTTTGGTACTCCCAAGCTTGTGTTCAGTGGCGCAGTACCTTAATTACCCTTGTAACTTCACATGCATGCACTGGCAGTCATGAACAATGCACTACAGAAAAAATGTAGACTGAAAGAGTGTAAGAGTATGGTGTCATGTGTATGAATACAGGCAGAAAGTTTTATAAATTTTAGGCCCAAAAATTTTATAATAAAAAATAATTAAAAGCAAAAAAAAAAAAAAAAAAAAAAAACATCAGATACAAACATCAGACTTGCTAGGGTTGTCTTACAAGTGCAGCGTACACCAAGTCATAGTCAAGAACAGGCAGAAAGCCAATCAATCAGACAAACTTGGAAAAATAGGAAAATCCAGGATCGCAGATTTTAGAAAACAGGTAAAGGTCATACACAGTTCAATAATTTTAGAGGCAGGTGCAATAATCAGAGACAAGGATACACACAATTACAATCCCTACACACACACACACACACACACACACACACACACACACACACATATATGTATATATGTATGTATATATCGCCTCAGAGCAGTAAGGTCCTGGGTTCAAGTCCCAGGTTTGGCGGGGGCATTTATGTGTGGAGTCTGCATGTTGTTCTCATGCTTGCGTGGGTTTCTTCCAGGTACTCCGGTTTTCTCCCACACTCCAAATACATGCACATACTTGTAGCCTGCCTTTGCCCAGGGGTTAAAATGGCTGTACCTTAAATCACAAGTGTATACTCATCCACCCCAATCTCTTGAAGCAGTTAAGTTTGCTAATCATTAGGAGATCACCGCTGTTCCACCCGACACGACCCGTCGAGCCTCGGCAGCCTTCAGAAATCGCCTCCAAGAGTGTACAGACGATGACGGCACCATTTGGAGGATGATCTTTAAATCATGATGAATTATAACTCTACTGAATGAAGTTTTATGTTTAACTTTGAAATGTGGGAGGTTTTATTGGGTCACACCTGTATAACAGTGTAAAGTAACAAACTTCTTGTCTCTGTGCTGCATTTAAAGTTTCCCATTCAGTTCCAGGTAGATTAAATAAAGATGAAATACAGGGGTATCTCTTGGCAATAAAATGGAATCGGATCCACAATGTCTTTCTGAAACCATTTGTTTCCTCCTGTACGTGTGTGGTAATGACCCCTGCACCGGCCGCTGTGATTTTAATAACATAATTAATAACAATCTGTTTTTATTTCCCTTGAAATCGTTTCCCTTTTTCTGTTTCTTATCACTTGATCTCAGACTTTTCCACTTTCTACCAATCACTGTTGCGCTGCCAAGTTTTTGCACATGCACAAGATCGTTCCTCCGGTCACGCCATCCTGTTATTATTATTATAAACAGATACTGAACCAAAACAAGATGTAGAACAGGTGAATAAGAGATAGTAAGCCCGTGAACTAAGCCGTGGGTCACTAGTGAAAGGGGAACTTTCAGATGTTTTATTTAAGCGATATGAATCCTTGCATGTGTTTTCCAATTTTTTGGGCATTTTTTGAATTATGACATAACCATTAAGTCTAAAATGTACATACTATACAAATCAATCTATTTTAGAACAACTTGTGGGGTGAATAAATTGGCAACCCACTGATTTCTGTCTCTGCTATGCTTCTTCTCCTTTTTGTTTCCATCTTTTCCTGGAACGCAGCCCTCCTGATTATCGCCGCTGTTTGTAGACAATACTCCCTGTGTCTCAGGCTATCTGTAACTCGACCTTTTCCTGCATGTCAGCAAAGTAAAAATCCAAAATTCCAGTAAAGGCATTCAGGAAACACCAGAGTGCACTGTGACGGACACTAAGTGTGGTTTTAGCAATCACATAAAAATAATACTCGCAAAATTTCCCATATGTTTCTCAGCTTGAGACCGTGCCAGTGGCTGTCTCGAGGGAGAGAGATTTAGAGAAAGCAAAAGAGTCTCAGCCTCTGATAAGAGACTCCCTAACAAGGGAGTTCTTTACAGGCACACAAATACAGAGACCCAGGCACCTCCTGGCACAACAGTGTACTGCGTCATTAGCACTGGGATCAAAAAGTACATATCAAACCTCAGGGGTGTGAATACAACCAAGAAAGATTAAAGTTAATAGATAATGCATAAGGAAAATACTTAAATATTCTATATCTGGATATTATCTGCATATCTAAAAAACATTTTAAATATTATTGTATCATAAGTGTTGTATATACAGTATTATATTAGTATATTATACTGCACAGAAAAGTATCCAGTACCTCTGGATGATAAACAATTATTGAACAAGGTGAAGTATGATGTGAAAAATTATTCAATTGAGAGCTGAATACTTCTCAGTAGCATAGAAAGCCAAATTCAACCATTGTTCTATTATTCATTCAAAACACTTTTAAAGTACACAGTCACGGTGAGTGAGCAGCGGTGAGTAGGTTGTCAGTGTTGTAAAGACAAATGAGGATGTCCACATGCTATTCTGCTAATGGAGTTTCTGATTATTTCTAGACAAATTTAATGAAAAGCAAAAAAAAAAAAAAAAAAAAAAAAAACCCAAACAAACAAAAAAAAAAACCCAAATTTAATGAAAAGCAACAAAATATGCAACTGAAGTATTTGATGGTAAGGATATAAAATAATTTGACCCCCCCCTCCCACCCCAAACGCGGCTGTGTCTGGTACCCCACCTTCGCCCAGAGTCGGTTGAGATAGGCTCCAACCTCCCCATGACCCTAATAGGAGTAAATGGCTGGGCAAATGAGTGAGTGGGAGAGTGAATGAACTCTCTTTTGGTCAATCAGTATAATCTTTTCTGTAAGTGCTTGCATGTACTCATGGCACAACTCAAATTGCTTTAATATGAGGTTAGTTTGAACAACACTGGGCACCCCAGAATGACTTCTCAAACTACAGCTCAGGTTCTCACCTAATCACTAAGGAACTGAAAAAAAAACTTATTACTAAAAAAAAAAATAAATTTTTCAAAAACCAAAAATTCTAAAACTTATGGAACCAAATGTTGGAAAAGCAGTGTTAATGATAAGACACTTATTTGCCCCGATGGAAAATAAGTTTAGATCACAGAAATTACATCTCATGGCTCAGACTCAGTATTTTACCAGGGTCGTCTTGCACAAGATTAAAAAAAACAAAACAAAAAAAAAACAAAACAACTCAAGCACATGAAACATTTTAGCAACTAGATCTCTGTGGGTCCTGCTTGGCCAAGAGCAATAAACATGGAGATGTGTATTCATTCCAAGAGACCTCATTTAACTGTCATAACTGAGTGCTTGGCTATGTCCAAATTATTACCAGATATTTCTAGCAGCCAGCATTCAGGAGTGGGTTCTATCCAACTTTAACGGGTGCTGATATGTTATGACCTCATAGTTCCAGGGTTTGATCCTGAGCTTGGTTTATTGGTTATATCTTTGTTCCTGTTTATTTATGTGTTCAACAACTATGATCAGATGTTCTTTTTCAGAGATCACATTAGATGAATGATCATTTAAATGTGTTACTGTTTTCACTCGGTCTCACATAGCAGTGCCAACCCTTATTCCAGCGTACACAGTATTTTCTGTTGCTTTTAAATGGTGTAGAAAATGAAAAAAAGCATAGTGTATTAATTATTGTTCTATCAGCAAAACATGTACATCAGTGATACTCTTACATATACTGTTTTTACTGTTGTTTTTTTTTTGTTGGGGGGGGCTTCTCTCTCACTGACTCACTTGCCGAACTGCTTAATCCTACTATTAAAGTTGCAGGGACACTGAAGCCTATCTCAGCCAACACTGTGCGGAAGCGAGGTACAAGAGATATAGTTGGCAATACATATGTGAAAATGATCCCTCGTGCTCCCTGAACCACTTTCATTATTCGAGTCCACATTTTATATCCGTGCCATCAGGGAAGAAAAAGTGCATTGATTTGATAACCTGCTCATTCAGTACATTCAGATCATCAGCTGACTTCATTTTATCACCACATTAATGTTGCTGAGCCTCGACCGGACCAACTGGAGCAACAGTGCCATGATGATTACATGCTGTGATCGAGGATAAATGCTCTCCATGAAAATATTATTGTGCAACTTTTTCTTTTGGCCAGGCACTGTACACACATAAGTGTGTGTGCGTGCATGTGTGTGTGTGTGTGTGTGTGTGTGTGTGTGTGTGTGTGTGTGTGTGTGTGTGTGTTTTACCGTGCTAGTGACCGTAGATCAAACAGACACCCAGTGTGAAATACTTACGCTTCCTTTCCACAGATGGTTTTTTGGTACCAGTTCCTGCATGTGCTAAAATACTTCTTGGATCCATAAACCTGCTGGAAGGCGCACATATTGGGCCTGTCAAGAATGTAAGAAGCACAATTAAACAAGTAACATAAAAAAGGAAGGAGGTCTGTAGAACTGAGATTTAAAATTGTTTCTGTCCTGAAGTAACCACTTTTCAAGTTAATTATGAAGGTCAATCATGTACAATTCTTAACACGCTGCTTTTAAGAGCAAACGGCATGGTTTAAAAAAAAAAAAGCCAGAATGTATAATATTTAATTTAAGCATCCACTACTACTATTAGGGTCGTGTTGAGGCTGGAGCTTATCTCAGCAGACACTGGGTGAAGGTGGAGTACACACTGAACAGCTCGCCAGACCATTGCAGAGCAAGACACACACTAACACTCACACATAGGGACAATTTGGAACAGCCATTTAGCCTAATGTGCATGTATTTGAACTGCTGGTGGAAAATGGAGTATCTGGAGGAAACCCATGCAAGCAAAAACTTCACACAGAAACGCCCTCACCAAGCCTCGGACCCAGGACCTTCATGCCCTAATCTTTCTTAAAGCTTTATAAAATTTCAGTTTGCAGACATAAGCTTTTAGTTATCATTTTAAAAAGGTCCAACATGAATTATAGGTCAAATGCTACTAAAGAAAACAAGGATACCTGATGGCAAATGAAAGTGGCAAATGAGTAAAACAGTAATAATAATAATAATAATGATAATAATAATAATAATAATAGCAATAATAACAATAAATTATAATGATAATAATAAATAATAATAATAATAATAATAATAATAATAATAATAATAATAATAATAATAATAATTTTATCTGATAAAATATATTTCTTACCCCTGATTCTTGGCCCTGATGCGGCTGTGTAATACAATCTTGTCGTAGGCAGATGACTCCACCTGGTCCAGGTAGGAAAAAAACAACACAACAAAGGTGGCCACAAACACAAGCTTCATCCTGGCTTTTGCCCCACACATCAAAGCCAGTGACAAACCCAGAGAAATGGAAGCAGACTGTAGCAAGGCAGTTTATATACCACCCCTCCCCTCTTTAACCCTCACGAAGTTGCCTGTAGTGGTTACACACAATGAGGGAATGAACAGAGAGGAAGAATATCAACCTGTTCCATATGCAACCACATTCTCCTTGGGAGCCCTGAACACCTAACTCAGCTCATGCTCATTAGTTCAAGACATAATTGGGAACTATTTATAACTACATTAATTTTATTATGGTTCAACAGAAATATTTACATTTTAATAATTGTACTCATGATGTGACATGTATTGATCTCCTCTCTGATAGAGAAATCTTTGCTTTTCTGGATTTCAAGTGAGTTACATCAAGTCTGTGTGTGTTGATACAGGTTTACTGGACTTGCTTTAGCCCTCACTACATTATTCTGATCCCCGGGCCTCAGTGAAGTATCAGTGGGACAAATTAAATTCAGATGATTTTAAAATGTATAATAATAAAAAAGCAGAATTACTCTTTACACACTCTCTTCAGTACAGAGATGTGTGTTGAGGAAATGCACAGTAGGGTCAGGGAGACATATACAGACATATTTATATGGACGATAACACAGTGAATGAACATTAATGCTGAACCTAATTTGTGTGCATCACTACCTCTAGTGGTGGAGGCACATCAACACATCCACACATCATTTTATTAACAACCAAAATAAATAACAATTAAATGAACTAAATTCCATACAAGGGGCAGTGGAGGCCCAGTGGTAGGGTGCTGGATTACTGATCCCAAGGTCGGGGTTCAAGCCCCACTATCACAGGGTTGTCACTTCTGTCCCCACCAGTGCAGATAACTGGGTTATCAAAGGCCACTGACTTGCGTAAACAGTAGGCTGCAGTGCCATCAGCGTGTTTCTGCCCTGTGACGGCCTGGAAAGAATTCCTTATAAATTTTGATTCATGCCATTCATTTATTCACCATTTATTTTCTGAACCGCTTAATCCTAATTAGGGGCGCGGGGAGGCTGGCGCCCATCTCAGCCGACTCTGGGCGAGGGCAGAGTACACCCTGGACAGTTTGATCCACACCAAACATTTTAAATAAATAAATAAATAAGGTGGCCAGCACGTTCGCCTCACGGGTTTGATTCCTGGGCGTTTCTGAGTGGAGTTTGCATGTTCTCCCCGTGCTTGTGTGGGTTTCCTCCCGGGCACTTCGGTTTCCTAACACATTCCAAAAACATGCACAGTAGGCTAACTGGGTGTTCCAAATCGCCCCTTGGTGTGAGAGTGAATTGTTGTGTGTGTGTTGGCCCTGCAAAAGTCTGGTGAGCGGTCCAAAGTGTACCTTGCCCTCTTTCAGAGTTGGCTAAGATAGGTGCCAGCCTCCCCACGACCCTGGTAGGATTAAGCAGCTTAGAAAATGAATGAATGTGTGAATGAATAAATATATGAATAAAAAAAAACATTCAAAGTATCATCCAGACTTACTGGTAGTGTTTAATCTTTATAAATAAGGGATGCAATGAGTAAATCCTCCAACCACCTGACCCCTTAATTCCTTTTATGATTGCTGTTTATCACCAGGTAGTGATTAGCACATCCAACTTACAGCATAAAGGTCCTGGGTTTGAGTCCCAGGTTCATCAAGGGTGTTTCTGTGTGGAGTTTGCATGTTCTCCCTGCACTTACCCCATTGGTTTCCTCCGGGTACTCTGGTTTCCTCCCAGAGTCCAAAAACATGCACAGTAGGCTAATTGGCTGTTCCAAATTGCCCCTAGGTGTGAACTGCAATGATCTGGTGAGCTGTTCAGGGTGTACACTGCCATAGCCCAGTGTCAGCTGAGATAGGCTCCAACCTCCCCACAAACCTAATAGGATTAAGATGTTTGGCAAATGAGTGAGTGAGTGAGAGAGAGAGCGAGCGAGAGATATTTAGAGTGTTTATCACCATAAAAATGCATATCGTTTTAAGGACATCACACTGCCTAACAAATTATAAATCTTTTATTCATTCATTTACTGAACCGCTTAATCCTACTAGGGTAGCAGGGAGGCTAGAGCCTATCTCAGCCGACTCTTTACAAAGGCGGAGTACACCCTGAACAGCTCATCAGTTCATCACAGGGCCAACAGTCACACAACCATTCGTGAGAACCTAGTTATTAATCAAACCATTAGCACTCTAAAGTTTGTTGACAGTGGAATGGAGGATGTTCTATGTTCTCTCAGACCCGAGTTACTTTCAATCTCTTAGTAGTTATTATTTCATGGCTAGACCTGCAACTAGAACCTTTAACCAGTGTACCTGCCTTCAAACCATTAGAGGACAAGAACATACCTAATATTTTGCTTATCTCTCTCTCTCTCTCTCTCTCTCTCTCTCTCTCTCTCTCTCTCTCTCTCTCTCTCTCTTATCCCTCTTAACTTGAAGGTCACATGTTAAAGATGGCCAGAGATGGATAACTTAAAGATTGCTGTGAGATTGTTGTGGATGATCCCATTTGGATACCCTGAACACTGGATTTAATAAAACAGTTCCTCGTGAGACTCCAGTGTCCTCATATGAAAACATCGTATTTTCTCTCTACATTGTGTGTATTTCCTTGTAATATCATCATATACAGGTAATTGGGTATTACTTTTTTGCAGACGTCTTCCTGTTTAAAGATGTTGATCGAGTTCAGTATTGATCAGGTAGTAAGGAACACGAGCGGTGTGTAGAAATGCCACGATTCACAATATTATAGTTATTGTCTTAGGATGCTACGCCCAAGTCTCACTTTGTACTTCAGCAGATGACTTCACTTTGATAGTGTAGATTTAAAGCTGAAACACATTTACAATCATCAAAACCAATGTAGCTCATAACTGCCATACTTGAACATCCTTCTTTAAAATTATAGTTTAATGTCACTATCCAGAAGAGGATGGCTTTACTTTTGATTCCCTTTGGGTAAACCCCCTCATGCCTGTTGTGTATGAGATCAGACCTACTGTTCCAGATAAACAGGACAACAAACCAAACAACCTTGAAATTATGAATCTTGGCTTCAGGGGTTAAAAGAGTGTCATGGTAAACAGGAAGTGTTTACGTCAGAATTCTTGGAATCAATACAAGAAGTGGAATCTTCCATTAAAGTCTATTTGTCACTGGCCATTGTTACCCCCCGAAGTGTCACTTCTGGAGATTTGTGAATCATCAGCATCAGGATTTCAGTCCCTTCAGTCTTCTCCTCCTGAAAAGGGAACAGTGTCAACATTTTAAGCAACTATCATCTGAAACAAAGCATGGTGTCACTTATAAATAGAACTTCTGTCTGTTATTGGTGCATTATGTCCATGATCTTATGTGCTTTTTCAGCATGAGTTAAAGCATGACAGCCAACCAGAACTGAACCCTCTGTGTTTGTGTTTGTGCATGTCTTCAACAGAAAAATGTGATTTTCAAAAACTACTGAAAAAAGTAAAAATGAAAGATATACGAAGCTCTGAAAAGAAACGCCAGTCTCATGAGACCTCGTTCTTAAAATTGAGAGAATATGGAACTTGATGATTAGTTTATTAATTACATTTATGGCATTTGTCAGGCACCCTTATCCAGAGCAACTTTCATTTTTATCTCCTTTATACAACTGAGCAATTGAGGGTTAAGGGCCTTGCTCAAGAGCATTAGGCTTGAGCCACCAGCTTTCAGATCAGTAACCCAGAGCCTTAAATACTGAGCCACCACTTCCCTAGCTACTACTACTACTACTACTAATAATAATAATAATAATAATACACATAATAATAATAGTCATAATAATTACAATAATAATGATAATGATAATGATTGTAATAATAATAATAATAATAATATTAATAGTAAAAATAATAATAATAATAATAATGATAATAATAATAGTAATAATAATAATAATAATGATAATAATAATAGTAATAATAATAATAATGATAATAATAATAATAATAATAATAATAATAATAATGATAATAATAATACTAACAACAACAATAATGATAATAATAATAATAATAATAATAATAATAATAATAATGATAATAATAATAATAATAATAATATTGGCCCTGGGATGGCCTGGCGAGCTGTCCAGGGTGTACCCCGCCCTCACCCAGAGTCGGCTGAGATGGGCGCCAGCCTCCCCGTGACCCTAATTAGGAATAAGCAGTTCAGAAGATGAATTATTGAATGAATGAATGAATAATAATAATAATATTATTATTATTATTAACAATAATAATAATAATCAGAATAATAATCAGAATATTAACAATAATAATAATAATAATAATAATAATAATAATAATAATAATAATAATAATAAACAAGCTGGAACTGATGAGAAGTTTATCACTACCACTGCTACAGGACAACTTTCGAATCACAGACTGGAGAAAGGAAGTAATCTATCACATGGACAGGAAAATGAGAAAGCTAAAGAAAAAAGTGGAGAACAGTTGGGATGCTGTGTAAAATGTAAATAAAAAACAGGCTGTGTAAATCTCATTAACCCATATTTTATTCACTATAGGACATCTGGAATTTGATGGCAGAAACTTATTATAAAAAGGTTACAGGGCCATTTTTACCACTATGTACCATGTCCTCATCTTTTAATGACAGTCTATAAATATCTGGGAACTGAGGAGACCAGTTGCTGGACTCCTGGGAGAGCTGTATTGTCCTATTCTTTTCTGATATAGCGTTCTAATGGCTCAACAGTCCTGAGTCTTCTTTGTCATATTTTTCATTTCATAATTCACCAAATATTTTTTGCTGGTGAAGGATCAGGACTGCAGATGGGCCAGTTTAGCATCCCGACTCTTCTACTACAAAGCTATTACATGCTACATGCTATTGTAACAGATGCAGTATGTGGTTTGGCATTGTGTAGCTGAAATAGTTTACAAGGCTTTTCTTGTTAAAGACCTCATCTGGATAGGAGAAAATAATAGATTCAGGCTTTTGAACTAAGTGCTGATAAAAAAAGCTGGATGGTCCCTCTCCTCTTTAGTCTAGAGGACATGGTGTCCATGGTTTACAAAAAAAACAAACAACAAAAAACAAACAAACAAACAAACAAAAAAGAAAAATAATTGCAATTCGCCTGTCCACAGAACAGGTTTCCAAATTGCTTCAGTCCAGGCCCACAGAAAACACTGATATTTCTAGAACATGTTCACATATGCCTTAAAGAGGTACATTTTTTTATGAAATAGTAAAATGTATTGAAATATGACTTTATAAGTATTGCAAATTTTTATATTTCATAGCAGTCCAGCAAATGAGATGAGAGAATAATGATAATAATAATAATGATAATAATAATAATAATAATAATAATAATAATAATAATAATATCAAAACAACAACAACAACAGTATTGTAATTTGTGTATTTATTTTCACTTATTTATATTTAGAATACAGTACTGGCCCTTTAAGCAAACAGGTATATTCTGTTCATAATGCTCACACTATGGACAACTTCATTTCAAAATGAAAATCATTACCTTCTTAGTATGAAAATGCAATGCAGTTGTTAGACTTGATATATTTAACATGACTTTAGAAGGTGTTTTAATATACACATTATAAGAAAAGCAAATGAAAACAACATGTGTATGGTTTACTTTTAATTGATTAAAAATTGTAATACGCAATTAGAATATGCATTTATCAAATGAAGCAAAGTATGATAGGAGAATTATTCAGTTGAGAGGTATAATACCCTCCGAGACTGAGTAACTCTCCAAATCATACACAAGCTGAGTTCTATAATTGTTTTATTACTCATTCAAATATTTCTTAGGTAAACATTCATGTTACTGTTGTGAGTGCCAGTCATGCAATAATCATTCATGTTATCTGATTCCAATGATAAAATAATTCAGTTGTTCCCATGGCAATGAGGCAATGCCAAGAATTATTTGATGGCTTTCCACCAATCAGAAACAACAGAATCTCTTGAATGAATAATAATTGTAATCCCGATATAGCAGACCAATCAGATCACGCCATTCCTGTGTATAGTCCCTGAGACCGAACATTGAGGGAAATATTCAATTCACTGACAACCAACGAGCCAATAATGGTTTATAGTATATATTACACTGGAACATAAAAAGCAAACTGAATAAAGACTTTTATAGTGTTTACATTTTATAACCTTTTATATATTTTAAACACAACAGATGCAGGTCAGGCTCCCCATGTAATATATACAAATACAGAATGTACATGATGGATAAATTCAATAAGATGATCTCAATAGAACTGTGATATGAAGGCTACACGACACTGAAGTCGGGGACATATACACCAAATAATGTGGATGCTTAACCGAGTAAAAATAAAATTCCCACAATTTTTCTCACCATCTTCTGTGCCAGGTATTCAGGCATTAAGTCCATCAGTTAATTCACAACGCAACATCATGAATGTCTACCATGTGAATCCATTTGTCAGATCAAAGAGTTTAAAATATTTGCATAGTACAAATATAATACGGTAGACTGTCAGAGACATCATAACATTAAATTTCACAACTAATAACAAAGGGAGGTATTCATTGTTGACCACATTAGGAAAATTCATTTAAAAAATGATGTCACTATTTACAACATGAAGCTTCTTCATACTCAGAGCCAGCTTATGCAAGTGCTTGACTTTTCTGGGCAACCAAATCAAATCAATAAACTCACCTGCCTCTAATGATGCTAGATTTTTGGTAACACTTTATTTGGATAGACCTTTATACAACCCCAAATCAGAAAAAAAACAAAAATTTGTCTGGTGTCACTCACTCACTCACTCACTCACTCGTCGTGCCAACTGATCCTACAAGGGTCTCCCACAGGGAGCCTATCTCAGCCGACAATGGCAAAGGCGTGGCACACCCTGAACAATCTGCCAGACGATCTCTGAGTCAATACACACACACACACACACAACCATTCACACTCTCACTCACACCTAGGGGCAATTTGGAACAGCCAATTGGCCTAACGTTCATGTCTTTTTATTGTGGAAGTAAGCTGTAGTACCTCAAGGAAACCCATGCAAGCACATGCAAATTCCACACAGAAACACCCTCATCGAGCCCAGGACCCCAATCCAGGACCTTCTTGCTGTCAGGCGGACATGCTAACCACTACGCCACACAGTTGGGCTGGTATGGAAAATGGAAAATTAAAAAGAAAGTAATCATTTCTAAATTAGCAGATGCTATCAATAGAAGATGTTTGTCTGTTAATATACATTGATTCATGCCTGCAACACATTCCAAAAAATGTTGGGTCAGAGGCCGTTTAGGGCTAGTAATGAGATAAAACAGTTACATAATAATATAATTAGGCTGCCAAGCTTTAGAAGTCATACAGTTCAAAGGTCAAATATCTAAAGTAACTGCTTCAGGACTCTTCATGTGCAAAATATCAAGCACCCATAAATACCAATTTACCCTACAGACTATGCTCTAAAAGTATTCACCTTAAAATACATTCCATTAAAATGAAATGGAATGTAATCAGAGGTTCTGTAGGGGAAAGAAAAGGATTAAAAATAAGATCATGTATGTAAAAAAAAAAAAAAAAAAAAAAAGACAAATTAATAGAATCACCTGCCTGTAATTTTTAAATTGAACACTAATTTCCCCTCCCATCAATTCACAGTTTAGTGGAACTTTTAGTGCTAGTGTCACATACATAACTGTAATCATACGGCTGGTATTTCATTGGGCGGATAAATTGCTAAATTGGCTAAATCTGAAACATACTAGGAGTTTGCATGGGTTCGATCTGGGTACTCTGATTTCGTCCCACAGTCCAAAGATGTACACATTAGGCTAACTGCTTATTCTAAATTGCCCCTAAATGTGAATGTGAACGGTTTTGTGTGTGTTGGCCCTGTGATGGACTGGCGAGCTGTTCAGAGTGTACCTCACCTTTGTCCAGAGTTGGTGAAGATAGGCTCCAGCCTCTCTACATTCCTGGAAGGATTAGACGGTTCAGCAAATGAATGAATTAATAATTTGAAAGGTGACGTCATCATGAGTTGGAAGCAAAATCTTTTAGAAGCAAAGATATGAAGAAAATCATCAGTTTCTTAACAAATGTGTGAGGATTTTTTTTTTTAGATTATTAAAAACGTTTCTTAAAGAAAGATAGGAACATAGAAATATATTATGCACCTTCATAGTGCATTAGTGCAGGACTACAATAAGAACCCTCATTCATCTACAGCTTCTATAGCCACAAGGAGTCAGGATTACTTTGGCAAACCTTTGCCAAGCACCACAGTTCAGAATTACAAACACAGATGCCAGTTAAAACTTAACTGTGCAAAGAGGAAGCGTTATGTTAACTGTGCCCTGTGTTGAGTTGTCTGGCCTCAGAGGGATATGGGATGGACCATCACACAGTGGGAATTTGTGTTGTGGTCAGATACATCAGTATTGCATCAGTCTCTTTGGAAGAAATGATGTATGCCATGGACTGAAAACAAAAAAGGACCATGCAGAATGCTATCAGCAACAAATCCAAAAGCCAGGGTGTGTCATTGTATGGGGTTGTCTCAGTGCCCTTGGCAAAGGTAACTATCTCTTCTGTGGTGGCAGCATGAATACAGAAAAGTGCAGAGATTTTGGAGCAACATATGCTACTTTCAAGATAACGTCTTTTCCAGGTATGTCTATGTATATTTCAACAAGACAATGTAAAACCATATTCTGCACACATTAAAAAGACATGACTGTGGAAGAAGAGTGTGCAGGGGCTGGGCTGGCCTTCCTGCAGTCCTGACCAGTCCGAAAATGTGTGGTGAATTTTGCAATAACACAATTGTGACAGTAACCCCATATTGGAGCATATTGTCATGGTTTCTCCTTTTTCTCATCCACTGAGCCTCCTGAGGTGAACTGTAAGTGGATTGTAGTTCTTCCACCTGGGAAACCCGGAAGTCGCGGCTGCACTTTAAACATAGCTCAGCTACACTGAACGGGAAGAAACCGAGACACATCAAGACTTGTTTGGAGGGAGAATGGGACAAAATAACACTTGAAACGCTTTTGGTAAAGGCTTTACCGTCCCAACTTTTTTTTTTTTTTTTTAATTGTGTAATAGGAATCAAATGTGAAAAAAAAAAGAATTCATGAGGTGGGTCAGCAAATAGCGTGCTGCTGTACTGGTTTGAGTTGAATACGGATAAATGATTACAAATCATGACACAGATCAACTTTTTTATGATTTGGGGTTGTACAAATCTACACGCTAATAACAAACAGTAAATCAGCTGATCCTCAACAACATGCCAGTAATGTTGGATTACCGTTCAAAAACATGCCATAACATATTAAATAAAAGGCTAATTACTACCAGTTAACTGACAGGCTGTTGACAGTCTCTAGATAGTTTGTTGACTGTAGGCTGCCTCTATTATTATACATACATGAAGTGATTTGCTCATTGGTCATTGCTTTGGCACTGAAAGTTTGTCTCTAGGGTCATACACACATAAAGTGATTCGCTCGTCACATCAATGTTTATAACTTTGATTTTTATAGGTATATTTTCCACCACTAAATGTTTCAGAGTGAAACAAGCGGTAGATGGCTAGCTCCGTTCCTGACCATAAATATATCACTAGGGTACGCGTATGAACAGCGCTATGCTTCGACTGTGACAACTTACATTTCATTTATTCAATATGAAAAGTCATTAGCTAACAGAAATAAAAAATTAACTTTGCCTATAGTTTTAAATAAATCTATAAATGTGAGCACAGTCGATACAAGATAAATGCATGAGTTGGGGTTCCATTTTTGGAATCTTAGACCTCATGTTCAGTGTTTCCTTTTAGGAAATGTTTTGGGCAACTTAGTGTTAGTGCTACTGTCAAACAATGGTGTCTTGTTCACTATGATTGGTAGTCACGCCTGAAAGTTGAGCGCAATTGAACTTACCAACTTTGTGTTGCTTGAAAACAATTTCACGTCATTGTTTGCTGTCATTGATTTAACATGGTCACTCACTGCCATCTCACATCCTGTATATATGCCCCTTTAGACTACCATATCCAGCATATCCTGATTTTTCATGTGTAGACTTATTGAGTCAAGAGATTTTCAAAAGCATCTAGACTTTATCCTACATGCCCCCCAATCCGTGCTGTAAATACTTTAACGTATAGACTATGCCAACATTATTTTAATGGGAAAGAGTTGATAAGGCATATCCAATCATTGTACAATGAACTATGTACATGTAAACAAAGTATAAGGGTGAAAGTCCAATGCTATAGCCTAAGAGGAAAAAGGATTCAGAACTGATTAATGGTTTTTTTTTTTTTGGGGGGGGGGTTTGTTTTGTTTTTTTAACCAGATAAGGCATTTATTTATTCTTCAGTTTGGTGCAAAGCTGATAATCATGATAATAGCTGATAGTCATCTCAGTTACCCTTGCTGTGGTGTTTATCTTTTATTCCCTTACTTGAAAACTCAGGACTGGTTGTAATGGTTATCACTTGTTGCTTGTAGTGGTTACCACGTCCAGCTCACAGCAAGAAGGTCCTGGGTTCAAATCAGAGCTCAAAAGGCTCAGGCGTTTCTGTGTGGAGTTTGCATGCTTTCCCCATGCTGGCGTGGGTTTCCTCTGGGGACTCCAGTTTTCTCCCACAGTCCAAAGACATGCACATTAGGCTAAATGGCTGCTCCAAATTGTCCCCGGGTGTGAGTGTGAGTGTGAATGGCTGTGTGTGTGCAAGCTGTGTGTGTGTGCAAGCTGTTCAGGGTGTACCCCACCTTTGCCCAGAGTCAGCTGAGATAGGAACCAGCCTACCCATGACCCTAATAGGATTAAGCAGTTTTGCAAATGAATTAATGAATAAAAATACAAAGAGCACACAGATTGGCAAATACACTGAATAAAATGCTTGGAAGCCTTTTACAGTATTTTAAAAAACCAGCTTCACCTTCCAACCCTGGTGGTGTGTCGAGCTTTAAGTAAAGCCCAGATACTCAGCCCATCGCCTAGTATAAGCAGCAGTAATTTTATCAAGCGAGCTAATGCTAGGTGACTGATTCTTTATGTAATTATATACTGTTTATTATACAACGGAATGAGTACCGTTACACCATGGTAATGGAGATTCTGTCACTATCTGTCACTGCTGCTCGATCACAGTCACAGTTCAGACAGCTTTTATAGGTAGACATTAAAAAGGCTCTTATTACTTCTAGTACTCAATTACGATAACAGTAATAACATTGATGTGCCCAATAAAGTTATTTTATTACTGTTTTTTTTTTTCATTTAATACATATTTATTTATAGTGGGGTGTCCCAAGTAATGGGCAGAAAACTATGTGTCTGTCTTTCTCTTTGTTTGTCATGAAGTCCTGCTAGGATGGAAAGCCACAAGGGACAAAAATTGAGCTTATGGGTGTTTCTTATTCATGTGTACTTCCTCCTGTATGATTGGAAGAAGTGCGCAGCACAATACACTGCTTTTTTAAATGACATATACAGTTCAGTCCTTAAGGGAAGTATTAAGAATTAACAATCCTGTGCAAATGAGATTTAAAGTAAAAAAATACATATAATTTTAATAATAATATACTTATTAGATATTATTAATTATATAATATATATTTGTTGTTATATATATAATTATATATTTATTAATTATATATTAAATGAAAAATAATAATTTAATCTTATAAATATTTAAATTTTACCCTTTTGATTTGACTCTGAGTACACACAAAATTAGCATTACTTGGTAAATCTAACAGTGCAAGTCCATTTCAACAGGGTGTGTGTGTGTGTGTGTGTGTGTGTGTGTGTGTGTGTCTGTGTGTGTGTGGGGGGGTGTCTTTACTCTTTCATATGTGAAACTGCATGATGGTGGGCAGGTGCTTCTGATGCTGTGATCTCTTATCCCACCTTCAATTTTATTTTTATTGTGTTAAGTTATTAAACTAGTAGAATATTGATGTTAAAAGTTTGCTAAGAAATAAATGTCAAGCAAAGGCTGAATAACACAAATTACTGGCAACATACAGTATGTTCTTGTGGTTACAGCTTCCAATCCTTAGAATATTCCCAAAATTCATCAAAAGTCATCCCTGAGTCTCCTTCACAGAAATCTTCAGCAGGACCCATTCATGCCTATAGTGTTGTTTTAGGCAGATTGTATATGGAAAACTAAATTATTACCTCCACCTGGAGCTAATGTTTTCACCTGTGTTGGTTTGTTTGTGTACAAGATAACTCAAAATGTCCTGCACAGATTTGGATCAATTTGTCTTCTAGAGTAGGGGTTGGTATAAGTAACAAAACATTACATTTTGGATCCATGCACGGGATCATGTTGGGAAAAAAAAAATCCAAAAAAACTAATGTTTAATATGGGTCAAAATGTTCATGGGGGTTCGGGGGATTCATTATAACCATGCCAGGTTATAATAATCTATTTGTTCCAGGCGGAGGTACCTTTCACTCTGAGTGCCCCTCTATTTGTCTCTATAATCCTGTAGACTGAAGAATGGAAATCTGTAACAGTTTCGCCAAGTTGAATTCCAAAGAAGCTACTACTGTTGTGTGATTGTCCATCTCAAATTGTTCATATGCTACTACAGTCTGCTGATTTCTTCATCATTTTCAGTGCACTCATCATTCACATCTTCATCACATGCACACGGTATGTCTGAATATCGGTTTCTTTCCTCTGTCACTTTGTGCACTTCTTTTGTCTCGTCACTGCTTTGATCAGTTTCCTTTTCATTGCCATTGTTTATAATAAGTAACTCCGAAGTTTTATCTTTTTTGTGAGTGTCCCCCAATTCCTCCATATCTGACACCCCGATCTCTTCACACACCGAACAAATCCTCCTAGGATCGTTCGTTCCCGTACACTGACTTTGATGATACAATCCAGAGACATCACTTGTTGTCCTGCTGCCCAGAGTATTTTTAGATGGTGTAGGGATGGACCCGTTAGACAGGCAATGTTCTGTAACCTTTGCATTTGCTTTTGAAGTTTGCTGAAGAATTGAGGTGGTGACACTAAGAAATTTAAGCTTGCTCTTCAGTTGTTCTCCAGGAGGAGCTGCTGAACATTTCATAGGATGGTCAGAGTACGCTGTGTCTGGGGCCCCTGTACTTTCTTTAGAAGTCTGTAGTCCTAGTTTATTTCCTTTCATCATCCCTAATACTTCAAATCGGAAACTGGAAATGTCCTGTTTAAGCTCCTGAAAAATATGAAACATGGTTTATTCACTGGTAACTGCACCATGAAGCCTCAATTTAAAAGATTAGCTTACCTTGAAGTTTTCCTCTGTTAGTCCCTCTTCTGTCTTGGCATCTCTGATCATTGCAGCCACATACCGCTTCACCAAGTTTCGCAGCACCTCCTGGAAGAATGCCAGACAAGGAAATGAGAAGGCTTAAGCTATCAGTATGATATCAGATGGTATGAGCTAAAACTTATCTGTCTGGACCAACAGAATATTCTAAGTATCTGTTGGTATCAAGATTAAAGAAAGGAGTGGAAAAGTGCAAGGTGATTTATGGTATGAGAGATGAAATGGGAATGTATTCACAACAGCAGGTATTTTGGGGATTTGATTTACAGCACAAAGGCAGACAGGAATCATGGGTATTAGCATTTAAAAAGACATCATTACCTGGTACTGGTGATTGATGTGGACATTCTTTGCAGCTCTCCTCTGTGGGAGGATAGAAATAGCTTGACTATTGACTTTACCACAACTTCACTGATCTCTCTTTGAAAGCAGTGGTGCTCCCATTATTGATGTTAGTACAGAAGAATCATTCTTAAAACACTACACATTGACATTTAACATAAGAAAACTGCACTGATTTCATATGCAATTACCAAAACAACATGTGATACACCCCCAGTGCAGCTAACTGGGTTATAAAATGCCGGCCATGTCTCTCACTGTCTATGGTGGGAGGCATGTAAAAGAACCATTGCTGATTTTCATCAAGAGTAGC
>JAQMYF010000016.1:7610049-7620716 GCA_030014195.1 Neosilurus mollespiculum
CTCTCTCTCTCTCTCTCTCTCTCTCTCTCTCTCTCTCTCTCTCTCTCTGTCTCTCTCTCTCTCTCTCTCTCTCTCTGACACACACACACACACACACACACACACACACACACACGCACAAAGTAAATTTGCTCAAGATTTTAGAGTGGGACCAATGCTTGTCTGAGCTCATTTAAATGAACATATGAAGATTTTGTTCATTTAAATGAACTAGCAATATGAGGACGCCTTATGATTACATAAATACACCAGACAGACAGCTACGATCATGGTAATGGCAATGCATGTGCATGTTCATGTGTGCACATGGTATGTGCGTGTATTTAAAACCCCTGTAGCTAAAGCAACTGGCAGCAAAATCAAAATTGAATTTGAAGTTTCAATTATTTGTGAATTACAATGAGAAGAAAAAAGAATCCCAAGCCTTTCATAATATTCACATTTTGCTGATTTACAGCCTGAAACAGAAACACAGACATTGCAGATAAAATATCTTTAATAATAAATAAGTCTGAGAAACTGTGCTCACAGAGATGAAAAGCAAACAAAGGATACATAAACGACAGTTACCACACAGAACAACTTCAGAAAAACTGACTGAACTGGAGGCCGCAGACGCACAAAGACATGTTGACAATGTGGCAACAAGCTAAGGCTAGTGGCTAGCGCCGATTTCCACTTTTTATTCCATTCGTTAAAATTGTTATGGGTGACACAGTGGTGTAGTGGTTAGCATGTCTGCCTCACAGCAAAAAGGTTCTTGGTTTGAGTCCCGGACTCAGTGAAGGCGTTTCAGTGTGAAGTGTGCATGTTCTCCATGTGCTTGCATGGGTTTCCCCCTGGTACTCCTGTTTCCTTCCACAGTCCAAAAACATGTCCATCAGGCTAACTGGCTGTTTCAAATTGCCCCTAGGGGAGGCACAGTGGTGTAGTGGTTAGCATGTCCACCTCAGTGCAAGAGGTCGTGGGTTTGAGTCCTGGGCTCGGGTGATTCTGTGTAGAGCTTGCATGTTATCTTGTGCTTGCGTAGGTTTCCTCCAGGGACTCTGGTTTCCTCCCACAGTCCAAAGACATGTACATTAGGTTAACTGGCTCCAAGTTGCTCCTAGGTGTGTGTTGACCCTGTGATGGACTGGTGAGTTGTTCAGGGTGATGGCTGAGATGGGCGCGGTTTGGCAAATGAGCGAGTGAGATGAATGAAATTGCCCCTAGGTGTGTGTGTGTGTGTTGGCCCTGCGATGGTCTGGAGAGCTGTTTAGGGTGTGTCCCGCCTACGCCCAGTGTTGAGTGAGATAGATGGACCTCTCAGCAACCCTAGCAGGAATAAGTGGTTTGACAGATGAGGGAGTGAGTGAAAGTGTGATTGTGTTGGAAGTTATACACATTTACTTGATATTCTCACAAATTTAACTAAATTCTGGTGGTGTGATGTTCATTATTTGGAAGGTATCGCCACTGCAAGGTCCTGAAAATATGCTTTCCTACTTGAATGCCTAAATGCTGTAAAAGGCGTGTGCTGGTTCTGTGGCTGTACTATGCTAGCTGGATACAATGAGCAAAAATATCCTTTTATTGATTTCGGATGAAGCCAGGAATCAAACTCGATCGGTCTTTGAGTATAGTGAGTTACACTAACAGTTTTGTGGTGATACATGATTTTTTTTTTTAGTTATTCTGCAGAAACCACCAGACTGGAAGTGGAGAGAGAAAAAAGAGAACATCAGTAAAATGAAGGATGACCAGTCGAACAGTCTATTAGATGTTCAGGCGGAAAGCGAGGGCAAAGCAACAGGCAGAGAAATCATATCAGAAGAGCAATCAAAAACACAAAGCTTGCTATAACACGACATACAAGTGACAGCCTTAATACTCCACAAGGAAAAATCACAGAACTGAGTCTTTCTATAGTGTGCAAGGAGATTGGTGTGATGCAAAACAGGAGTAGTGGGATATGTGATCAGTTAATCAGTCAATCAATCATTCAATCAGACTTTATGTGTACAGCACATATACAACCTCATAGCAGTAAGTGCTTTACATAAGACATCATGTAAAAATAGGCAGAAGCAACCCCACCTCCTCCACCCACACACACAGTCACACACTTTCTCTCAGTCATAACAGATACACACTTCAGAGTCGTAAACACTTTTAAGAGTAGCGAAGGCCTATAAGACTTAGGAGATTAACACCAAAAAATGAGAAAGCTCGATCTCACTCTCAGAAATTTGTAGTGAGGAAAATAAAACTAACTAAATAAAAAGAAAAAACTAACTGAATGATGATGATGATAACAATAATAATAATAATAATAATAATAATAATAATAATAATAATAATAATAATAAAATAAAAATAAATAAATAAATACATAAGTAAATATAAACTAGAATATCACTCAGACCGCGCAGACCTCCGCCAAGGCCGCAAAAAATCTTTAACATTTCCTGGATCCCTATTATAATCTGGATCACTGCCAAACTATAATCAATTTTCCTTGTATCATTTTCCAGCTATCCTGAAATTTCATCGAAATCAGTGAAGAACTTTTTTAGTAATGTTGCAAACAGACAGACAGACAAACAAACAAACAAACAAACAAACACCGGTGAAAACGTAACCTCCTTGGCAGAGGTAATAAAAAGATCATGTTTTAAATATTTGTCACCTGCTCGTGGTTAAATATAATATTACTCTCAATAAAAGCTATTTTGGAGAATAACCACCAGGGGGTAGAGAAAAACAAAAAATAAAAATCTTTAAAAATTCCCTGCATCCAGACAATAATCTGGATCCCTGCCAAAAGTTAATCAGTTGTTCCTTGTATCATTTCTGACTCATCCTGAAAATTTCATCAAAATCCGTTCATAACTTTTTGAGTAATGTTGCTAACAGACAAACAAACAAACCAATCTTGGTGAAAACATAACCTCCTTGGTGGAGGTAATAAGGTCGGGCAATTATAAAATTTCATAAATAAGACATGGTGGTATATTGGTTTGAGTCCTGGGCTGGAGTTTGCATGTTCAATTAGCCAAAGAGGGAGATCACACTGGAGACGCGATAGAAAAACAACTCATGCAAATTGATTTTGTACTAGGTGAACAAAATGCGATGCCTCGAATGACGCGAGACAAATTTGAGAGCGTTTTGAGAATGAAAAGCGACAGCCGCGAATTGCCGTTCACATCAATCACCGTTCTATCGCACCTCTAGTGTGAGCACTAGTGTGAGTAATGTGCATGTCTTTGGGCTGGTGGAGGACACCAGGGTACCCTGAGTAAAACTGAAATACAACTCTCTTCCTACTGCTCACTTCCTCTACTGCTCTCTTCCTGATTTTTCATTTTCTTGAGGCATACCGGATACATTTATCCACCAGACAGCTAACGTACCTCAGTCTGAGCCTCTCGCACTGATTAGTGGAGGAGATAGATTTCTCTCTGATTTTTTTTATAGGTGCCATTTCCAAACAGGCAAAGCATTTGTTATGTTTCTCATTAGCATTTAAAGCAATAAACTGCAGTAGATTTCTTGTTAAGGGATACGTTCTTCTTCTCAGCCAGTCAGTACTGGGCCCAGAAGCTTCTCAGAACAATTACTAATTAAATAGCTCAGACATTATGTGAGCAGGGGGTCCACAGGATATCAACATTATGAAACATGAATCTCCAAATAAAAATCATCGTAGTTATTTATTTCAAGGGTTTTGAACCCTATTCTGAGCATACTGCACATTTAGTTGCACTTCATGTCTCATACAAAAAAAAAAAGAGATTCTTATAAATACAGCCGTGAGTATAATTCAATGCTCTGTATTTGTAATGCAGTGATTTCCATGACAGAATCGTGCCTGTTTTTAATGCAGTGCCACCTGAGGGCCCAAAAGATCACAGTCATCCAACACTGATTTCCAGCCTTGTCCCTTCCTTCTCACAATCTTTTGATGATATTATTTACTGTAGATAATGAGATATTCAAAATCTTTAGTATTTTATATTGAGAAACACTCACTCACTCACTCACTTATGAGCCAAACCACTTAATTCTGCTATGGTCACAAGGAGGTTGGAGCCTATCTCAGCCAACACTGGGCGAAGGTGGGGTACATCATGAACAGCTCGTCAAACCATCGCAAGGCCAACACACACACAACAATTCATACACACATTCAGACCTTGGAGAAATGTGGAACAGCCAATTCACCTAAGATGCATGTCTTTGGACTGTGGGAGGAAACTGGAATTCCCAGAGGAAACCCACGCCAACACGGGGAAAACATGCAAACTACACACAGAAACTCCCAAGGACGGGACTCAAACTCAGGACCTTCTTACAGTGAAGACGTGATAACTACTATGCCACTGTGCCACCCTCGGTCCCAGATTAACCAAATAAATTTCAAAATGTTTCTCCGGCTGTTTCTTTTTAGTAACACTTACTTTTCCATCCTTTTGATGCCCCTTCCTACCTTGTTTAAATCATATTGCTGCCATCAAATTCAAAATGGCCTAATATTTGTTTAATCACTCATTCACTCACATTTGCCGCTTTATCCTATTAGAGTCACAGGGAGACTGGAGCCTATTCTCAGCCAACACTGGGTGAAGGCAGGATACACCATGAACTACTTGCCAGTCCATCACAGGACCAACAAACACAAACAACCATTCACACTCACACCTAGGGGCAATTTGGAACAGCGCATCAGCTTAATACTCATGTCTTTGAACTGTGGGAGGAAGCCGGAGTACCCCAGCAAGCGGAGGAATCCCGGGCAAGCACTGGAAGAACATGCAAACACCACACAGAAACGCCCTCTCCAAGCCCGGGACTCGGGCCCAGGACCTTCTTGCTGGGAGGCGGGCGTGCTAACCATTATGCCACCATGCCACCCATATTATTTTCAGGAAATAGTGAAATGTCTCACTTTTAACATTCGATATATTTTTTATGTTCCACTCTAAATAAAATATGGGTTTATGAGATTTGCAAATTATTGCACTCTGTTTTTATTTACATTTTACACAGCAACCCAACTCTCAACACTAAGCACCTGTCACAGCAACAGTCCTGCTATTATCCATAAAAAGGATGGGAAAGCATCAGGATACAAACCAAAATGTTTGGAAATTCTTGCAATATCCAGCTATTCAAATATCCAGGAGAGAACATCAGTGACTCAAAACTGTAGGTAAAGGTGGAATACTCACATTCCATGGCCTTTCAGTCAACAAAGATTATGGGAATGGGAGATCTTGTTACAGCATCCGTGTGCAGGCAATAATAATATATCGCTATGGAGTTTAAAGGTTCACTTCACAATATACTGCAACTCATTAGTCTTACTTACCGTCAAGACTGTGGCTGCCAATATCATACCCATAATACTGCACCTGAATGGTTCGGCTCTATTCATATCTCTCAGATTTATTGAACGCATATGCATATATCACTTTTTTAGCTTCATTTTTCAATAAATATCACATATTTTATACATTATTTGATTGTAGGGCGGTACGGTGGTGTAGTGGTTAGCACGTTCGCCTCACAGCAAGAAGGTCCTGGGTTCGATTCCCATGCTCAGGTGTTTCTGTGTGAAGTTTGCAAGTTCTCCCTGTGCTTCCGTGGGTTTTTTTCTGGGTACTCCGGTTTCCTCCCACAGTCAAAATACATGCACATTAGGCTAATTGCTTGTTCAAAATTGACCCGTGAGTGTGAAAGGTTGTGTGTGTGCGTGTGTGTCCTGCTGAGCTATTCCGGGTGTACCCTGCTTTTGCCCAGATAGTCTCCAGCCTCCCCGTAACCCAAATAGGATTATATGGTTCGACATATGAGAGAGTGAGAGTATTTCATTTTACTATTACAGGCTGATGGTAGCAGCTCCCAGCCACAGTGTTTTAAATGAAGACTCTCTTTTTTTTTCATGATTTCTTCTTTAGTTAATGCAAATAAAATGGTCAGTATGACTTTTTATACAGTGCATTATACTGTAAACTAATTTCACTTACTTGCATCAGTCGTTTAACTCAATCATATCTCTTTCTAATGGTGATATTTCTAATGGTGATATTTCCAGGAACAAGGATGGAAGTCAATGCTGTTCCAGAAGAAAGATGAGTTCTAACAGAACAAAGTCCACCTCATCTTGTGCTTACTTCAACTTGACACAAAGTAAGTAAGTGCATAGAATGTTCATAGGAAATTTGCCAATATTTATTTAAATGTTAGTCGTGTCTACTCTTCCTCCAGTGCAGAACTAGTCTCCCATTTAAAATATTCCGGTCTAGTTGAAGAGGTTCTGTATAAATAATTTAACACTATATATGTCCATCCATCCATCTATTCATCCATCTCTTTTCTGGCACTTATCCGAGGTCAGGCTGCGGAGGCAACATGTCTAGGAGGGAAACCCAGGCATTACTTTCTCTAGCGACACTCCCCAGATCCTCTTGGGTGATCCCGAGGTGTTCCCAGGCCAGATGGGATATATAATCCCTCCAGCAAGTTCTGGGTCTACCCTGCAGCCTCCTCCCAGTTGAACGTGCCCAGAATACCTCAAAAGGGATTCAACCAGGAGGCACCCTAATCAGATGCCCAAACCACCTCAACTGATTCATTTCGATGTAGAGGAGCAGCAGCTATACCTTGAGATATCTAAGCCCCCCACCCTATTTATAAGGCTGAACCCAGACACCATCTGAAAGAAACCTCTCATTCTTTTGGTCACTACCCAAATCTCATGACCATAGGTACATGTATATGTAGCTTCTAATAATCTGAGTTATCATTATGGTAGTTTTGTTTTGCTTTGGATGCCGCTTGAGATGATCTGCCAGGAGGCACATGCTCCTCACTCGTCATTCTAGCTGTCAATGTGTCGAGGTAAGATGAAAAAATTTCACCCCATGCTTCCTGAAGCACCTCACACAAGTTGGACTGGCTTGATAAGCACTTCTTCAGTACTATACATTCAAGCTGTTCACACAACAGCTCAATCGGTTTGAGATCTGGTGACTGAACTGGCCGCTCCATTATTGACAGAATATAAGCGGACTGATATGACTTAATAGGTCTAGCATAGTTAGAAGTGTTTTCGGTCACTGTCCTTTTGTAGGAGTAAAGTGCCTCTAATTAAGCACCATGCACAGGGTATGGCACCTGTACAAACTTCACAATCTATCACTAAAACACCCCAGACTATCACATTTCCCCCACTATGTTTAACAGATGGCTTCAAGCACTCCTCTAGCATCTTTTCCTTTATTCTGTGCATCACAAATGTTCTTCTTTTTGTCCCAAACACCTCAAACCTACTGTAGATTCATCTATATATAGCAAGAAAAATGTTGATTCTCCAGATGCTCAACAAGTCCAAAGAATACCAGTTTTAATGCTTCTTTAATCAGCACAATAGTTTTCAATAGTTTTCAATCCAGCTGTTTCCATCAGAAATAGTAATTTACAATGTGAACACTTGACTGTCTACTGTAGACTGTCTTTCTGATTAACTTAAATTTATTTTTATTAAAAACAAAAAGTGCTTTTCTTTTAAACACAAGGAAATTTCTAAGTGATCCCAAACGTTTAATCAGTAGTGTACATACATACATACACATATTGTCACCCACCAACCCACCAACCTGCCCAGCCCCCAAATGGAAGCAATACTGCTTATGAATTGTTTAAAATTAGAATTTCTCATAGAGAAGTGGAGGGCTGTGAGGGGCAGTTAATCCAAGTCTCTATAGTCCGCTGGTATGCATTTTGTTTATCTCTCCAGGCCCGTTTATTCCTGCATGGAAGGTGGTGTCGATGATTGCGAGAACTCTAGAAACTCCCACGCATGCGCTACCACATAAATCGAGTCGCCCATGGAGTTCTGGAAGGGCTACCAAGCCCAACCAAAGTATCGAGTCCCCCATGGAATTCTGGGAGGGCCACCGAGCCCAACCAAAGTAGCTGTCTCAACAGTTCACCCTTCCTATAATCATGCCGCTACCATATAAATCGAGTCAGGCGGGAAAGCACAATTGGTGTTGCTGTTCTGCTTGCTGCGCTCACTCACAGCAATAAATGAAGTATCCTTGAGACTGATGCATGTAACACGTAGCAAATACAAAACACTTAATAAGATGAACTTCTTATTAAAGATAAAACAGCCAATTTTCTATCCTCATCCTTTCGTTTGTATCCACCCTGTCTAATTCAAACAGCTAGTTTCATTTTCATTCATTCATTTGCTGAAGTGCTTAATTCTATTAGGGTCACAGGGAAGCTGTGTCCATCTCAGCCGACACTGGGTGAAGACGGGGTCTGTGCATGTACAATGGGTAATGGGGCCTGCCAAGCAAAAGAGCAATCAATGCTTGACGTATGTACTCCACATGCCCGAGCCGGAAAAAAAAAAAAATCCCTAGTGCACAGGCGCAAGGAAATGGCTTTATTTCTATATAATGGGAGTCACTGACCGCATGGGATGCATAATATACACAATCTATTAGTACCACATAAATGAAGTCATGCCAACTTTTTAACAAAGCACGTTTGAAACAACTGCGGTGGACACATCCATTTCATGTTCTCCTCCAGGGTTCCAACTGAGTGTTCTGGTTTCCTCCCACTGTCCAAAGACATGCACATTAGGCTAATTGGCTGCTTTAAATTGACCCTAGGTGTAAGTGTGAGCCTGCAAGGGTCTGGCGAACTGTTCAGGGTGTACTCCACCTTTGCCTAGTGTCGTCTGAGATAGGCTCCAGCCTCCCTGCGACCCAAATAGGAAATAAGCGGTTTGGAAAATGAGTGATGGCATGATGAAATTACATGACAGGAAAATAATATCCTCGGTTCGAAAGGTAGGCTAAAAAAAAAGATGAGTTTTAAAAAATGATTTGGAGCAAAGCAGATGTCATGTGGTGTGGCGAATTGTTCCATGAGTTGGGGACTGTGAAAGCTCAATCACCTCTGCTTTTGAGCCTGGTTTTAGGTACACTGAGGAGCATTTGACTGGCTGACCTAAGTCCTCTAGGTGGGGTGTAAACGTGAAGGAGTTCAGCTAGGTTATGAGGTGTTAAACAATAAGAGATTTAAATGTTAACAATAAAATTTTAACATTAATTCTATAAGGAACAGGAAGTGCACTACAGGTAAGATGTCCCGTTTTTTCCTTCCTGATAGGAGGCCTGGTGTAGCATTTTGGACCAGCTGCAGGCGTTTAATGGCTGACTGGTCTAAACCCACATACAAAAAATTACAGTAGTCAAGCTGAGATGTTATAAAGAATGAGTCACCCTCTCTAAAACATCAGGAGGAAGAGATCCCTAAACCTTAAATATAAATCTCAGCTGAAAAAAATCGGTGCTTAATAACAGGGTATCATTATCATCATTATTATGGTTGTTATATTATCAGTACTGGGGGTATCATTCATTAAATAAGATCCAGTGGATTATCTGAAATACAGGGTATTACAGCTACATTCACAGTTCTTGGAATACCTGAGAAATTGCAAGCTGAGACCAGGAGAACGTATAAGATTCTACAAAAAGAGCATACAGTATACTGTGTGGCGTACTGGTTAGCATGTCAGCCTCACAGCAAAAAGGTCCTGGGTTCTAGTCCTGAGCTCGGCCAGGGTGTTTCTGTGTGAGTTTCAATGTTCTCTACATGCTTGCATGGATTTCCTCAGGGTACTCCAGTTTCCTCCCATAGTCCAAAAATATGTGCATTAGGCTAATTAGCTACTTTAAATTGCACCTTGGTACCCAGCCCTCGCCCACTGTTGTCTGAGATAGTGTCAGCTCCCCACGACCCTAGTAGGATTAAACGATTCAGCAAATGAGTGAATGAGTGAGTAAAATAGTAATGCAAATAGGCAGCATGGTGTAGTGTTTAATACAATCAATTCTACATTCACACCACCAAGTTCCTCAAAGAGAAACTATAAGAGGGCACTGTCACAGCTCTGTCCCCATCTTGACATTTTTCCTTTATTAGGTAATGGGACTGGGCTGGCCAAAGACTGTCATTTGAGCAATGAGGCTTTAAATTTTCAGACCAATGGGACAGAATCAATGAGCTAACATCATAGAGAGTGAGGTAAGGGGGTGACAGAAAAAATAACCTGGCTAAGCCTTCTGTTGCCTAGGTTACGGGTCTATGGAGAGAGTGCGGTTTATAGTGTGAATAAATTGCAGGAAGGAATGGGGATTCTGGATTTTACCAGGTGTGCCAGGTGTTCTCTATCATGTTTTCTGATCTAATGCTAGCTATAGAGTGACTCATCATAATACCGTGAAAAAGAAACCAAGCAAGTACTCCCACATTCAAAGTCCCAGCACAGATGAGTATAATACATTGACCGGTTGTTCACATAGTACACATGTGCAGAGAAATGAAATGCTCTACCACGAGGGTCATGCATGTACAACCACATAACATATGAAGTTCTCATCTTGGAAGCCCCTCGCTCCTGCTGATGAAGATCCATATGGGCCTTGATCTGCACTCAGTGACGATAAAGATGACTTTTCGCTGCTGGTGATATAGACTCTCTTGCTGCAGTTATCTAGGACTTACAGTTCTGGTATAACCAACCGGACTACATGTTGGACTGTAATGGAATTTTTCTTATATGGTTTGTATTTTATGGTTCACCCAAATGAGGA
>JAQMYF010000016.1:7627514-7642061 GCA_030014195.1 Neosilurus mollespiculum
GATAGATAGATAGATAGATAGATAGATAGATAGATAGATAGATAGATAGATAAATAGATAGATAGATAGATAGATAGTTATTTGTAATTTTTCTTGATATTGAGACTTTATCTTATTCTTTACTTGGTATGGAGCAACTGTCTGCACACAATTTCCTCCAGGATCAATAAAGTATTCTGATTCTGATTCTGATTCTGTTTCTGAACTGTTCAATCTCGGTCAAATTGGATGGTGATGTTGGTGGACTGCAAACTTCAAGTAATTTCTAGGATATTCAGTAGGATTAAAGGTTGCTGGAAAGAAACACCCCCACAACAAAGTGCTACCACCGTCATGTTTAACTCTAGGTATGGCGTTTTTCAGACAGTCAGCTCTATTGGCTTTCTATAAGATATGTCACATGGGGTTGAAACCAAACTGTTCAATGCTGGTCTCATCTGACCCCAACACCTTTTTTCCATTTGGCCTCAGAATCTCCAAGGTGTGTTTTGGCAAAGCTCAACTGTGACATGGCTTTTTTTCCCCTTGTAACCCTCCAATACAAGTCACATTCAGGAAGGCTCATAGTAGTACCAAACACTTTTGATTATGGAATTTACTGTGCTCTGAGGGATTGATAAAGCCTTTGAAATATTTTTGTATCCATCCCTGACTTGTGCCTGTCCACAACTTGATCTCTGAGATCTTTTGAGATCTTGCTGTCCATAGTTGACTGTTTGATTTCAGTTACACTTCCAAGTAGTGGAATTGCTTATGAATATGGCAGTAGTGGTGCAGTGGTGAAGGCTCTGGCTTAGTAGAGATTACTAAGGGGACGGTGGTTCAAGCCCCAGTACCACCAAGCTGGCACTGCTGGCCCTGTAAGCAATGCCCTTAACAACATATGCAAGGTTTGTTTTTGTTTTTTTAAGCCTGTTCGTGTGTTAGTGTTTTTTGTAAAGATTACTGGATCTTAGAAAGGCTTACAAAAAATTCACCTTTTGGTAAAGTAGCATTATCTCACCCTATAAAAAATAGATAGATAGATAGATATATATATAGATAGATAGATAGATAGATAACAGTATACAGTACAGTGCCAAGGTGGGTTAAAGTTTAGCACTCCACCTCATGGCTAGAAAGTCGGGCGTTTGAGTCCCGGGGTTAATGAGGGTGTTTTTGTGTTGCGGTTGCATGCTTTCCCCATGCTTGCCTGGGTTTCCTCTGGACAGTCCGGTTTCCTTCCACAGTCCAGCGACATGCACGACAAAATTTCCCTAGGTGTAAATGTGAGTGTGAATGGTTGTGTGATGTTGGCCCTTCAATGGACTGGTGAACCCTTCAGGGTGTACCCCGAATTCACCCGGAGATGGCTAAGATAGGCTCCATCCTCCCTGTGACCCCAGTAAAGGAAAAGCGGTTCAGAAAAGATATATGTATATATGTATGTTCTTGTTTGTATACTTGATATAATTTCTATATTTGAGTTACCATAGTTCAGATGCTTGACAAACATTGTTTACAATCAGCAGGGATGGGCTTCGGTCTCCCTGTGACCCTAATAAAGGATAAAGCGTTTCAGAAAAAAATGAAAAATGAAATCATCTGAATCTGCCGTGCTTTATCCCCCCAACTCACACACACACACACACACACACACACACACTCTCTCTCACACACACACTCACCCCCCCAGGTATGATCGTCTAAGATATCCTCCAGATCTATCACGGCACGGGCCTATGGCGGTTTTGTGTTACAAGTGTCTAATGTTAAAACAGAGACAATGGCCTTTAATGTTGGTGAAGATGTAAATAGCCAGAAGAGTCTTGTCTTCATTAATGGTAACAAGATAAAGAATGTCAGCAGTTTTAAATACCTGGGCTTACACCATCAAGAACTCAGAAGAAGGGTCACAATTCGCTAACACGAGGATCAGTGCAGCATTTCAGAAACAGAATGAGCTAAAACACATCCTCACTGATCATCGGATTCTCTAACCAACGAGAGTGAAGCTCCTGACAGCCTGCATGCGCTCTCACCTGCTTTACAGTGTGCAGGCGTGGGTGCTGGACGTACTATAAAAAGTACTATGGCAAGTAGTATGGTGCGGTTTCCTTTGCAAAATGGTAAAGGGAGAGTAAGGAAAGAGCCGCTGACAAGGATAAACATTAAAATTTAATGCATATGAGGAGGTAGATTGGAGCGTGAAGTTTTCAAATGCAGATCTGCAGCAAAAAAAATAAAAATAAGAAATCAAGACATTACCTATAAGACCGTTCTGCTTTAAACAGCAGGAAAAAAATCCCTGGGGTACATTTGCTGAATGGATAACAGTGAGCTTCAGAAACCACTTCTGTCTGAATCATGATAAAAAGAGATGGACTAAGTACGAGCGATTACTGGAACTGGACGCCCAGCAAATTACAATGATGAGTAAAACAGATTTTGAGCAGCTGCTGGGTAATTTCCTGACAGACGCGCCCTGAGGAATATCGCTCCATAATAGGGGAGAGTGCTGACGATGATGATGACAAGGGTTTCTTGGTATAACCACACTAGCTCATGGGATTAGTATCTCTTATTCACCTGTTTTACATCTTGATTTGGTTTTATGTGCTTGTCAGTACAATCCAGTGTCTGTTTACAATAACATCACCATGTGACCGGAGGATCTCGCACACGCATGATAACTAGGCTGAGCAACACTGATTCGTAGAACGTGGAAAAGTCTAAGGTCAAGATGACGTGCGCCATATGTTTACGTTCTCCAGATCATCATGCCTTACAGCATGCATACAGGAGTAAACAAATGGTTTCAGAAAGATACTGTGTCTGATTCAAGTTTATTTCTAAGAGATAACACTGTATTTCATCTTTATTTAATATACCTGGGAATAGAATGAGCATCCTTAAGCAATACACTAAAATAGATAGACTGAAAGGAATGGTGTGAAATAGCAGCTTTCCAGCTGGTCACTACAAAGCCTCTAGCTGTTTTCGACTCATACAGCTGGGTAAATCATTAAAAGAATGTACACTCAGTTCACCCATAACAAATTCACAGGCTCCATTCCATGCCACTCACTCATTTTTCAAACCATTTAATCCTACTACTAGGGTAGGCGGAGGCTGGAGCCTATCTCAGCGAACACTAGACGAAAGAAGAGTACAGCCTGAAAAGCTCACCAGACTACTGCAGGGCAATACACAACCATTCAAAACCATACTCACATCTTGGGACAATTTGGAACTTTAATGTGCATGTTTTTGGACTGTGGGAGGAAACCAGAGTACCGAGAGGAAACCCACATAAGCACAGACAGAACACGCAATCTCCACACAGAAACGCCCTGAGCCCGGGACTCAAACCCAGGACCTTCTTAATGTGACGTGCTAACCATTCTGCCACTGTGCTGCCCCACCCCACACCATGCCAGAGTTTCTTAAATGTTTCATCTCATCTCATCTCATCTCAACTCATCTCATTTGCTAAACTGCTTAAGCTGGTGCCTATCTCAGCAAACATTGAGTGAACGCGGGGTACACCCTGAACAGCTCACCAGACCATTGCAGGGCAACACACACACAACCATTCACACTCACACCTAGGGTCAATTTGGAACAGTCATTTAGCCTAATGTGCATGTCTTTGGACGGTGGGAGGAAACTGGAGTACCTGGAGGAAACCAACGCAAGCACAGGGAGAACACTCTACACAGAAATGCCCAAGCCCTGAATAGAACCCTGTACCTTCTTGCTAACCACTACACCACGGTGCCACCCAAATCTTAAATGTAAAGGTTTGATTAAAGAGGTCCTACCCAAATTAATAGTGCACCCGAGCATGTACGATAAGCTTCTTTAGCTAATAATACTTACACAGACATAAGGGTTAATGAATCTGATTCTGCTTTGGGACATTTCAGGCAATTCTGATGATAATTGGCTAACCTGTAATTAACTTGTCAAAGCATAAAGCACTGGAAGTCATGAAATGAAATGGTTTTGATGCTCATTAAAGTGTACCTTAAAGGTGATTGCACTTTGAAATTGCCTGTTAAGGGCAATCAACCTAACCATGCCCACACTGATGCATTCAAGCAAGGAATGGATCCAACAATTAAGCAAGTATAAATCAAATATCGGAAAGATGCTGGTAGCATCCGTGACTATGACAAAAACAACATCAAGCAAGCATGTGGGTGCAAACGAAGCTAGGTGGAATCTGTTATTATAGTTTACTGTGATTTATTCTTCTTCCTTTATTCTCTTGTTCGCAAGCACTTAGGAAAAAAAAAAAAGCAATCCTCTACAAGGAGCCAAAAAAAAAAAAAGCACAAAACAAGCAATTACTGACAACGCAATTAGTGCTTGCTTGCTGGCATATTCAAGATGCATTACAACATCTCTCTGTAGGTGGCATACACATGGGAATTTCTTCCCACAAATATATCATCATGTGCACCGTTTTGAATGTTTCACTGAAGAATATATTAGGTGAATATTTTTAGCTATACATTTGTTGTTGTTGAGAATAAGCAGATAGTTACATCAGGTAACTGTGTCTTACATCTGTTACATCTGTATCTTACATATCTGTATCTGTTACATCAGGTGAGCTGGATCATAAATCAAAAGTAGTTTGTCTAAAATTAGCATAAACTGAGTTCGACCCATCCATCCTATCTCCTCTCCCCACCATATTTACTTGACTCTGATGGGTCATGAAGTCATCTTCAGCCTGTGCAATCTTACAGTGGGGTGTCGTGCACGCTATACAAACATGGACAGCATTGTTACTTCACTAGTAACACTGGAATTGAAATAAGAATGGCTAGCAGTCACCAACCTTAAATTAAATTATGTGACATTGAGAATGGTTGTGTCACAACAGTGATGCATAAGGACGATAGCAGGCAGGTGGAGAATTTGTGGTTTTATTAACTGAATCATTGTGATTATCCAAATCACAATCTTCAGACACTACACAAAACAAGCAGTGGTCGCACGATCAGGCATATAGTTCATCAAAGGTCATCCAAACACAGAAAAGGCAATGCCATAGGCAGATCCAGAATCAGAAAAGAGGTCGAAGCAGATCGTACTCAGAATAGCAAATAACAAGTGCATAGCATATTATGCAGATAAATTTAATAAAACCTGATGGCGAACAGGTATGTGTGTGGTCATGTGATGTTTTGTCAGAAGTGACAAGACCGTGATCATTGCAGCGATCTCTGGGAAGAGTTGGCTAGCCTGCTTTTTTAGTGTACATTAGACAGGAGCTCTTGGAGAATAAGAGGTAATCAGATACATGCAATGTTGTTGTATCAAAATTCCATTTATTAAAAAAAGATCTTATGGTATACAACATGGTTTGATACACTGAAGAAGGGAGGGGACAAGGGGCATCAGAGAAAAGAAGTCTAAAAGAAGTGAACGGTATGGGAAGTAGAACAAACGGATTTCAACACTTTAGTAGAATGTGAGACTTAATTGCCAAGACAGGACGTGGTCTACACAGCTACTGGAACCAGCAGCATGGTGGCATAGTAGTTAGAACATTTGCCTCACAGTAAGAAGGTCCTGGGTTCAAGTCGTGGACTCTGTGAGCTCTTGAACACCTGCACCTTGCATTGATTCTTACATTTCCTCCTAAATCTTTACTTTGTGACCATTACCTTGAGTAAAACAATGAGTATAAACAAATTTTGGCAAGAAACATTTGGCGATATCAGGAATATGTGAGAGAGAGTTGATGGGCAAAAAGTAAATGGCAGGGTGTAGCTTAGCGCTGTCGGGGGAAGGCCCATTGTGCAGGGGGTTATGTGAACTCTGCAATGGATTTCAATGCCTGGTTATGGTGCCAGGGATGTCAGCCCTGGCTGAGCGTTTTTGGGCAGAAGCTCAATATGTGCTCCAATATCCCTCTGAGCACAAAGCACAGTTTGTTATTTCCACCTGGCCCCAGATTGAGAGGTTCAGTGAGCTAGGTGAAATGTCATACAACTCTAATAAGAAAGGTGATCCAGTGCAGCTTTGCCTTCCAGAAATCTGTCCTAGTGACATTCTGGTTCATGGCTAGCTCCCATCATGTCCAGCCCTCCTGCTGAGTTATACCAGCAGCTCTGCTACACATCTCGTCCTCTGGAACGTACTTATCAATTACTTTTCAGTGTAATGATTTAAGTAATAACGATATTACTTCAACAAGCAAAAAATATCTATATCTTTAATTTTCTTCTTCATCCTGTTTTTCTTCCTCATTTTCCTTTTTTGCCCATCTGTAGAGCTGATCTTTCCCAGCAGTTTTTTGTTGTTTAACAAATAATTCTTTGAGGTTGTATTTCACTAATACAATCCCTTTCAATGACTCAACAGAGAGCCGGTTCCTCTCTTTTGTCCACTGGCTCTGCATGAGACAACCCTCACAACATTTGCATTGTGAGAGGGAAGTGCAAAGACAAACTTTGCAGTCTTCAGTAGTTCTGAGTACCATGCAGTGCTATTGACCTTCTCAAAGTATTTGGTCCACTTCTGGTGCACCTGCAGGCCAATGAACTCCTTATCACTGTTGCACTTTTCTGTAAATTTCTTCAGGTTGGTGATCTGGTCAAGACACTTGACATCATCAATTGGCACCGCATTCTCTCTTAGGTCCTCGATGCAGGCCTCAACATCATTCCAATCTGAAGGCTCACTCATTTCCATCCACATAAATGTTGAGAACTCTTCCATGGGAGTCATCCACTTCTCCAGATACTCCAGACATGCACTGTACAGGCCTTGCACATCAGTGCAGAACTTGTCACTGCCCTCACCAAGTCCATCTCTGCGATTTTCATCAAGTAGTCCCTTAACTTCAAGGGACATGAAATTGTTGCTCTTACGTTCAAGAAGAATGTTGTGGATGCTGTTCAGTATATTCTTCACCTCCACGATGGAGCTGTTCTCCCTTTCCATTTGTTGAATGTGGGTGTGGAACACAGACGTGAGTAAGTGCATGTTTCACTGGTAGATCTCACTGAAGTCGTTTTCAAAAAACTTCTTGATCACTATGGGTGGCTTTTGCTGAGACAGAAAGAATGCCTGTAAAGCTGGAAACAATTGTAGCATCCTCTCAATGCCTGGGAACAATGACAACCACCTTGTCTTGCTGTGAGAAAGCATCCTCCTGTAACCAGTGTCAACAAAATAACAGTACTCCTTCAGTTTCTTAGTGCACACAGTGTAAATGTGAAAGTACTCGTAGATTTTAAACAAGATATCTCAAAGTCAACATCTCTTGTGTCTGCCCCATGATGAACACAATTATTCAATATGTGTGCTGGACAACCCACACCAATCAGAGTCTTGCTCTGCAGCAACCTCTTCAAATTTGCAAACACATTGTTCCCCCTTCATAACGTTGCATTCCACCAAAATTTTCAATCTAATGGCCCAATGAAAAACAATGAAAACCAGGACATCTTCATCATTCACCATTAATTCATTTATCTTTTTCCGCTTCTTCTGAGGTCAGATCGAGGGGGCAGCAGCCTAAGCAGTGAGGTCCAGACATCCCTCTCCCCAGCCACTTCCTCCAGCTCTTCCGGGAAGACGCCAAGGCGTTCACAAACCAGCCGAGAGATGTAGTCCCTCCATCATGTTCTGGGTCGACCCCGGGGTCTCTTCCCGGTTGGACATGCCCGAAACATCACACCGGGGAGGCATTCGGGAGGCATCCTAATCAGATGCCCGAGCCACCTCAACTGGCTCCTCTCAATGCGAAGGAGCAGCGGTTCTATTCCGAGCTCCTCCCGGATGACAGAACTCACCCTCTATAAGGGAGAGACCTGCCACCCTGTGAAGGAAGCTCATTTCAGCCACTTGTATTCGCGATCTCGTTCTTTCGGTCACTACTCAAAGCTCGTGACCATAGGTAAGGGTAGGAACTTAAATTGATTGGTAAATTGAGAGCTTTGCCTTCTGGCTCAGCTCCCTCTTCACCACGACGGACCGATACAAGCTCCGCTTTACAGCAGAGGCTGCACCAATCCACCTGTCAATCTCCTGCTCCATCCTTCCCTCACTCGTGAACAAGACTCTTCACCACTTTCTAAAAACAAACCCAGGATGGTCAGGACAGGACGGGAAAACAGGACATGTCCTGGGAAATCAGGATGTTTGGTCACCCTATAGCACTGGGAACGTCGTTGTTTCTCCACTCTCCACTCCCTTCCTGTCTTCACCTCCACTCCCTTCCTGGACCAACTTCAGGTCACTATAGGTTCTGTCTAATTTTCTCTTAAATTTTTTTCAATTCTTCTTAAATTCCTTTCATCTTAGTGTGGGTGCTAGCGTCTCTGGAGGAACGAAGTGGTGTTATGGGATGGACAGTTCATCCTTTCTCAGAGCTAGCTCGCTAGCATGCTAACTTCAGTAGTTATTGCTAAACATAAAAACTAAACAAATGAAACACATAAAAACTGTACATTCTTCACATTCTGTTAACAAATTTAATTGGATTTTTTTATATCAAATTCTTACACATTACCCCTTTAAGTTTTAATTCATAACTTAAGGCTGAAATTTGTGATTTGGTGATTGAGCTTATATCCTGCTGGTGCAAACATGGTGTTAGAAAGTGTTAAAAAATTAAGAATTTTGTATTTTTCATACTTTTCCCAATATTCGCTCTTACAGCACACACACACACACACACACACACACTGTGTCATATCTTCAGGTTCTGTGTTCTCTATCCATCGCAGGTCCATACCCAGGGGTAGTTCCAGGGATTCCGGAATTCTAAAAGCAATATTTTATCCTTTCATTTGTATAAAAATATACCAGTAAGGCTGATTGACAGATCTTATAGTCCTATAAAAGATGAGTAATGGTGTACTATTTGTTGTATGTATGTTGCACACTCCATAATAAATCAGACACCTGATATGTGGTAAGTGTGGTTTGATTTAATAATAGCACTTGGGCTGTTCACCTCAGTATGATTAAGGTGAACGGCTCAAGGCCCAAGGCGTGTATCAGGATATTTATTTATGATGGAATTCAAGACAACTGGATCTATTTGCCGACAGCTTCCAAACAAAACCTTGTCCACACATATTTAAATTAAAAAAAAAAAATCTTAATTCATTAGAATTCAAATAAAACCTCAGAATCTATGCTATTTCTTTTCAATAAATCTCATACTCAAAATATCACCAAATCCTGGGTACAGGGCTGCTATCTAGCTTAGGAGTAATTTTCACAAGTCTAAAATTGGTTGTGTTTTTAAGAGCTACAGTCAACCTGAAGTTATTCTAAAAAGGAAAAGGGAGCAGGGTGACATTGTTCTTGTACATCGAATGCTTTGTGCCTGGAGTACAACTGATCTGATTACACTCTCTGTACATGCCTCTTACATTTATCCCTAATACAGCACTGTATTCCTCTTGATACTCTATTTAATTTAATGGAGATTCAGGATTATGTCCTCACTCCCCGGCCTGTGTCTAATTCATTTTCTAACATGCATTTCACAGATATGGACACCGGAGTTAATCCAGCCAAGCATGATTAATGCCTTTTTTTTTCACTTTTTAAACAGAGGGCAGCACGGTGATGTAGTGGGCAGCACATCTGGCTCACAGCAAAAAGGTTTTGGGTTCGGGTCCCAGGCTTGGTGAGAGCGTTTCTGTGTGGAGTTTGAGTTTGAGTACTCCTCGTGCTTGTGTGGGTTTCCTTTCGGTTTCTTCTCACAGTCCAAAGACATGCAAAGACAGGCTAACTGGCTGTTCCAGATTGCCGCCAGGTCTAAATGGTTGTGTGTGCTGCCCTGTGATGAACTGGCGAGCTGTTCAGGGTGTACCCAGCTTACGTCTCAAGTCGGCTGAGATAGGCTCCGGCCTCCTTGTGACCCTAATAGAAATAATTGGTTCAGCAAATAAATCAATGAAGGCTTGATTTAAACACAATTAACTTTGAAGCTATTGTGAATTGCTAAGAAACACTTTCATGATGCTAGACAACTAGTTATAGTTTACACTATTTACATTATTTACTCATGTACAGTTATAGTGATTACTAGGCAAACATTTCTTGGTACAGTGAACAACTTACATATTTTGCTTTTACTTATTAATGGAGTAAATATTAAAACTCTGAATGAATTGGGACAATTCATATAAAGAGAAAGACAAAATCAAAGACTTCTTCCGCATGATCCGGGGTCGGGTCGCGGGGGCAGCAGCCTATGCAGTAAGGTCCAGACGTCCTTCTGCCCAGCCACTTTTTCCAGCTCTTCCGAGGGGACACCAGGGCGTTCCCAGACCAGCCAAGAGACATAGACCATCCAGCGTGTTCTGGGTCAACCCCGGGGTCTCTTCCTGGTTGGACATGCCCGAAATACCACACCAGGGAGGTGTTTACAGGTGTATAAAATACTATACAACTGAAAATACTCTGCCCTGCCAAAAAAAGGGGGCATCCTGAATTAAAATGAGCAAACAATAATAATTTGATCACAAAATGAAAGTAGTGATTTTCCTCAAACAAAGGTTTACAATCGGGCCACTCGGGTGTCTTGAGGGAACTTTGTGGAATCATGATGATCGTGGCAAATATTTTGCCACAATTATTACGATGTATCACGATTTGATACCAGTTGTGATAGAAGGTGGGAATGGCAGTAGAGCATAGTAGAGATTAACAGACCTTAACAGAGCATAACAGACCTTGACGTGCCATCGTAGAGGATCTTGATGAATTTGGAAACACGATTTCTTCAGGTTTCATCCCTTGGATGTATCCTGCCTGCTTTTTATACCCCAATCCTGCTCCAAGCATGCTCATAAATCCTGCTTGTTTAAATTGTGGACATCGTGGACATCATGGCCCGGTGTAAACCCAGGTCTACTGATTTCATTAGTACCTTCTCATTTCTAAAAAAAAATTGGTAGACGTTCCTATCCATATCCATAATAAAAAAGATATTACTATAATTCAGAAGGGTTGAATTATTGGTCTGCATCAAGTAAATAAAACAACAAAAGAGATTGCTGAACAGATCTAATGCTGGGCTAAGAACTCTCCATTGCATTATTAAAATCTGGAAGGATGTTACTGAACCATCAACTTCATGCAAGCAATGTGGCTGGAAACAAATTGTGACTGACTGTGATCAGAGATCATGTAAACTCTACGCCTGGTGAATCATAACAAAAATTAGAGTAGAATTCATGGCTAGGTATTATATAGAAATTTAAGAGAATTACCATGCGCAGTGCAATGAGAATTTGCAGGATTGGGACTAAACAGCTGTGTGGCCAAAGAAAACCACTTGTTCAAAAAGATTATTGGAATTAAAAGCTTCCACTTGCTAGGGAGCATAAAGACCAGACTTTGAAACGATGGGAAAAGGTCACATGATTTGAAGAGTCCACCCTCTTCCAGAGTGATGGGCGTGTCAGGATAATATGTGAAGCACATGAAGTGATGTACCCATCATGTATAGTGGCCACTGTAAAAGCCTCTGGTGTCTGTGTTCTGATCCGGGGTTGTTTCAGTTGGTCAGGTCAAGGCTCAGCAACATTAATATGGCAATAAAATGAAGTCAGTTGATAAGCTAAATGTACTGAATGACGAGCTTATCACATCAATGGAGGTTTTTCCCCCTGATATAAAATTTCACCACAAAGAATTTAAAAAAAGGTTCAGGGAGCATGAGGAATCATTTTCTTATCATCATGTCTTAGCATCATGTCTTAGCGCTACACAGTCCTGACCTTAACCCTATTGAAAGTGTTTGGAATGGACTGGAGAAGACTTTACGGAGGGGCCACTGTGAATGCACGCTGTAATCAAAAGGCAGCCCAACAAAATATAAGGGCACAGCTCTTTTTTTAGCAGGGCGGTGTACATCTAGAGACGAGAACAGGTATTAAACTGTTTACAGTCAGTATAAAATGTGATGTGATGCATTCGTTGAAGGAGAAAATTGGTTGTATGCCAAGTGGCGTACAAAGCAGCAGGTGCAGACGGCTGACTGCTCAAACATAATCAAGATCAAACATAATCAAGGCCCCGGGACTCTGATGACATTTGTGTAAACAAACAAATTTACTTTCAGGAAGCATAAATTATTGCAAATAATAATTAATTGTCTTTTATTTTCACTTTTGAATGAACCTTTTAAGTACCCAGTAATAATTTCACAGTAAGAACTGTGGCACAAAAACCTCCCATATTTTAAATAAACACCTATGTAAACACTATGTAGTGCTAGTGAAGTAGGCAAGTTGCAATGATGTCGCCATGTTGCTAACATGGGGTACCAAATGTAAAAATTCGACTGAAAAGGTTTAGGGTGCACATTTTCAATATTTAGATATATATTTTAAAGACTATATATAATTTAAATACTTTATATATATATATATATATATATATACTAATATTTTCCTCATATTCAGCATGTTTTTTTCCCTCAAATTTAAGATGGAATCACATCTAAAACAACATCTTATACATAACTGTTAAGAAAATGTTTGCATATCCAACCTAAATGTTAGATCTAAGTCTAAATGTTAAATATAAATTGAAATTTTAAATATAAATGTTAAATATAAATATAAATGTTGTATCTAAATCTAAATCTAAATGGTAAATATAAAGTTTAGTTAGTTACATATATCAGTTGCCAGTGTGGTCCCTATAAGTGTTTTCCATTTAAATTTAATCTTATTTTACCATACCAACTTTATTTATATAGCACTTTCACACAACCATGGCTGAAACAAAGTGCTGTACATCACAAGTAAGATTAAGGCAAAACATAAAACAACATAAAAACAATTAATAACAATTAATAACAAATAATTAAAACAAATAAAAGTCTAAGTCGCATACCGTGTCAAAAGCGAAGAGGATTCAGAAGCAGCAATGTTTACACTAATGGTTCTATCCACCAGATAGGATTATATTATGTTATTGGACATCATGCAAGAACCACGTGGACCCACAGATTTGTTAGTGCAAACAATTTATAAGAATTTGTGGCATTCACTAATCTTTTAGTATTTTGTGGGTTTTGTACACATAGTAACAGCATTAACACACAGTAGAGACCAGTTGTAAGAGGTACAGTATGTCTATATAGTTTGCTGTTATTCTAACCTTATTTAACTAAATGACTCTAAGTTTAATTTGTCTGAATATTACATGTACATTTATAGCATTTGGCAAACGCTCTTACCCAGAGCGACTTACAATTATTATTTTTATTGTACAACTGAGCAATTGAGGGTTAAGGGCCTTGCTCAAGGGCTCAAAAATGGTGATTGTTGGGATTGAACCACTGACCTTCAGATCAGTATCCCCACACCTTAATCACTAAGCCACAACCGCTTACCACCAAATATATTTTAAAGGAGAAGACAGCACTTGTTAAAAGTTAATCACATTTTAATATCAAGATTAATTGCATTCTGTGTGCAAATTCTGAGGCTGATAGCTTCTGTTTTAACAATTTCAAGGGTGGATGTTTAAAAAATCAGAAAGATGACATCATCAAGGCCCAAGATAACATGGAGGAGTTTGGCTTCAAACATCATTTCTTTCAGTATTTCAGGAGTCTGTGCTTAAATATATGAATCCTGGTGTGAGTGTGTGTGTGTATATATATATATATAATTCTCAGTGCACAGGCAATGATTTTAATCTTAACATTTTCACATCCCAACACAAATCTGTCAATAAATGGCAGAAATGTATCAAAATCCTGTACTTGTAGATGTTACCTTGGGCCTTAATGACATAATCATTCTGAGACACAGTTTTTAAATAACTGCCCATAAAATTGTTAAAACAGAAGCTATCGGCCTCAGATTTTGCACACGGAAAGAAATTAATCTTGATTAACTTTTAACAAGTGCTGTGTTCTCCTTTAAGAGTAAAAAGCCTATAAACGTAATAATTTCTTGACATGAGTTTATAGTTTGATTCATGTTATAATTGTAAGTGTAGTTACATGGTATCCTAATCAATTTAATCAGATACCCTTTTTATTATAATGATAATATTAACATGTCTGACTGCAAAATGCCTTAAATTATAATTATTAGGATTTAGTCTTTTGTATTTATCTTCTTTATATAAGGTGAGTGTGAGGTGCACTCTTGCAGGTGCGTCATGGCTGACTTGCTATTTCTGTAAGCCTTGCGTCAGGCCCTGGGTTGCTGTCACGGTTTAGACTGAATGGTTGTTTTTTCTATTTTGATTGCTGTGCTGTGTACTTATGCAGATCTGTGACTACAGGTGATAATGCATTTACAGCTTCTTGCTACATTTTCATCTTAAGAAGTCCTTTAATTCCATTCTTTAATTTCATTTAAAACAATCCGTTTTTCCTTTTAGATCTTTTAAAGAGAACCTCCATTTCAGGGCTTGTAAGGTTTTTTCTTCAACTTCGATGCTGTTCTTCAGAACAAAAACTTCCTGTGAGATACTATCAGGCCAGGTTTACCCTTAAAAGTACTCCAATTATCTATAAAGCCCACTTCGTTTTCGGAACACCACTTGGAC
>JAQMYF010000016.1:7642161-7654819 GCA_030014195.1 Neosilurus mollespiculum
GGAGTGATTCACAGCTGAGTGTGAGGCGACCGGGATGAGAATCAGCACCTCCAAGTCCGAGGCCATGGTTCTCAGCCAGAAAATTGTGGAATGCACCCTCCGGGTCCGGAATGAAGTCCTACCCCAAGTGGAGAAGTTCAAGTATGTCAGGGTCTTGTTCACGAGTGAGGGAAGGATGGAGTGAGAGATTGACAGGTGGATCAGTGCAGCCAGTCCGTCGTGGTGAAGAGAAAGCTGATCCAGAAGGCAAAGCTCTCAATTTACCAGTCGATTTATGTTCCTACCCTCACCTATGGTCATGAGCTTTCGGTAGTGACCAAAAGAACAAGATCGCAAAAACAAGCGGCTAAAATGAGCTTTCTTTGCAGGGTGGCAGGGCTCTCCCTTAGAGATAGGGTGAGAAGTTATGTCATCCGGGAGGAGCTCGGAGAGCAGCCAGTTGAGGTGGCTTTGGCATCTGATTAGAATGCCTCCCGAAGAGGCATTTGATATTGTCAAACGGTATTTTCATCAATACGATCCAATATTACATGAAATAAATACATGAATAGTACTTGGTTTCTGATTTAATCCTAATTTTGTTAAGTGAATCATCATTACTGCATCACTGTATTTTTTAATTGCAAAAAAATAATAAAAAATTTTAAAGTATTTTTTTAAAGTCAAAAATTAAAATTTGTGACACCTTTCATTTTTTTGTGAAAAATGAATATTTTCTGTGTTTTTGTTTATGAGCCATACTTTTACCTCTATATACTTGGTATTATTATTATTATTATTATTATTATTATTATTATTATTATTATTATTGGTTCTCATTGCCTACAATAGCATTGTTCAATACATTTCACCAAAAAAAATATAGAGAAATAATGTTTTACTTCTTTTTATTTTAACTTTGTTTAAAGGGGTGGTGTATCTCCACAAAGAAGTTTGTAACACTAGCGCATTTTGCTGAGCATAGACATATACTATGTATAAGGTTTTTAGTACATTTGGGTTTAATTCACCTTTAAGTAACTTTTTTTCCCCACTGCACTACTACTTTCTGTATGTTTTTACAAGTATTTGCTCCAAAAGCTTTATTTTCACACATTTTAATAGGGTGACATGGAAGTGTAGTGGTTAGCACGTCCCCCATAGGGCAAGAAAGTTCAGAGTTTGAGTCCCAGGCTAGAAGAGAGCGCTTCTGTGTGCATGTAGTCTTTGTGTGGATTTCTTCCGGGTACTCCAGTTTCCTCCGGAAGAAGACATGGACATTAGGTTGCACTGGGCTGTTCCAAATTGCCCCTAGGTGTTTGTGTGAATAGTAGTGTGTGAACCCCACCTTCGCCCAGTGCTGGAGGAGATAGGCACCAGCCTTTCTGTGACCCTAGTAGGATTAAGTGGTTCGACAAAAGAATGAGTGAGATGAGGTTACAATTGAGATGGCACAGTGACGTTGTTGTTAGCATGTCCACCGCAGAGTGAAAAAGTCCAGGGTTCGAGTCCTGGGCTTGTTGAGGGTGTTTCTGTGTGGAGTTTGCATGTTGTCTTTTTGCGTGCATAGGTTTCCTCTGGGAACTCGTTTTTTTTCCCCCACAATCCATGGACATGCGCATTACGCTAATCGGCTGTTCCAAAATGCCCCCTAGGGGGTGAGTGTGTGAATAGTTGTGTATGTATTGGCCCTGTGATGGATTGGCGAGCTGTTCAGGATGTACCCTGCCTTCACCCAGAGTCAGCTGAGATAGGCTCCAGCCTCATTGCAACCCAAGTAGGATTAAGCGGTTCGGCAAATATGGTTCAAGTTTTTACAAAATGGTCTTAATAATTTCATATATGAAAATGTTAAATCTTATGTATTATTAGATAAAGGAGACTACTGTATATTTAAGATATTTATTGGCTAAGACCATCATGATCATAAATGCATGAAAAGAAAGAAGACAGTTGACTAACCCATATCTGGCTCAATGTGTATTTGAATTCTCCTTTGGGGGAGTAGTGGGCAGGTTCACTGGCTTCACTCACTCCCACTTCGCTGATTGCTCTGTACCGGACCCAGTTTTGACTTGTAAGATCAAACCCAGTCAGTGTGAAGTTTTCCTGAGCATCTAGAGTCTCTGTGGCTTCCCAATTTTCCTCATCTGAATCAGTGGATTTTATTACTCTGTGTTCCACTCGGAAGTTTATTGTTGATCCAGTTGGGGGTTTCTGGAGTTTCAGGATCAAATTTCTGTTTTGAATGCTCAGCTTGGGTGCTGATGGTTTGGACACAGGCTGAAACATGCTGTCCACCAGTTTCCCCTTTCTGTATAAGCGGATGGAGGTTCCAGGGCTGGAAGGGTCTGAGAGTGAGACGATAACAAACCTGGTATGCGGCTCATCTTTATTAGCCTGGAAAAAACTCTTGAAGAGTGAATGGTTATTCTTCATCTTCATTATTACATCAAAATCTTGGAACCAGAACTCATGATCGTGGTCCTCTGACTCAGTAATTGGCGACAGGTTTTCAAATTCATCTACTGCCAAAAACTTGGCCAGATTTGACAAGTAAGGATCTTTGTTAGAGAAGAGAGAAGAAATTAGAGAAGTGAAGCAAAAGCTCACCACAGTATCAACACTCGGATCAATGAGAATGTTGCCGAACAGGGCTGAGTATTTTAAAACAGGGACACCACTCACTAGCTTTCTATAGAGGGTAAGAAGATTTTGTTCACCCTGATTATACTCTAACCACTGATTCAGCTTCTCTGCTCTAAAGGGAGACTTATTATGGATAGTTATGATGTTTTCCAATGCCTGCTCCTTCTCTTTTCCTCCCCGAATGGCAGGAATGAGCTTACGCACGGCTTTTAGAAACATCACTTTGTAGTTTGTTAGCATGTCCTGAAATGTCTTCAGTCTTATTTTCACATCCGGGAAATCGGTGATTTTTGGATTTGTGATCAGGTCATTGCTTACAAGCTCTGCATTTCTCAGTTCCTCCAATACAGCTTCTGTTTTGGACATAAGTGTCTTATGAATCTCTCTCTCCAGTATAGCTGCTTTTTTATCCAATAAGGCAAGAGGATAAAGCCAAACCTTCATTGGAACAGCATCATTCTCCCTCTTCCTTAGCAGGGACGGGAGTGTCTTGTACACCTGCAGGGCTTCGATGTATGTAGTGGGGTTGATCTCAAGCTCATAGTCACCATAGAATGTACATTTGATATTGTCAGACATTTGTTTTTCTTTATCATTCATGCTTAAAGTTCCCGCCTCCCTCAACAGAAAATGAAGGAATCTTTCTGATCATTATATTTAGGTTTCCCTCAATTTCTTCTTTGTCCTCATTCTCACTGGCTGTTATATCGAACACCATGAAAGCCTGAGCACCGTACAGTACCGCTATAACAACATGAGTGGCAGTTCCATCCTCAAACACTTTTGGGTAGGTGATGTTGAGCAGTTGGTTCATAGTCAGTTGGACAAATTTGGTTGTCTGGCTGTACTGCAGAGAAACCCGACTTTGTTTTGCTGATGATTTGTTATCGCATATGTACCGGGCTGAGCCATCGACATCCACCAAACCACCCAGGATGCTAACGTTAAGTGAGGCGCTCACATCTAGGAGTTTGGCTTTATCACTGAGAGTGTCAGAAGCAGCAAAATTTAAATCAGTCCTGGGCTGGCGACGTGAGTTCACATTATCGTGCAGTGAAGCTTTATCCCATAAAGTAACACCTGAAATGAACGAGAGATTGAAACTGATACTTGACTGTCGAATCAAAGCTGTTTACAAACTGGCTTGGTTCTGACTTCCTTCAATATGGATTTGTGTACTCTATATTCAAGGCAGGGCTGGGAGAAACAATAGGCCCTGGAATATTTGGTTTTGACAGGCCCTCCACAGCCAATCAACTTTCACCTGTGTGCCTGTTGTCATATTCACCGTATTATATGTTTCGTGTTGTGGAGAAGTGTAACATGTACCTTATTCACAGCTGATTTGCTAAAACCACTTCAGTCATCTCCGTGCACTCACATGCAGCTGCAATACAATGTCTGAAGAGGAGACACACAGAGACAAGTAAGACTCATTATAAATCATTATTAAATCATGCTTTCTCACTCTATAGCCGACTTACAGGCAAAATGATTACAACTAAACCGATAGGCAGCAAAAGGAACAACAACAGAATCTGCAAGAAAAAAGTAAAAAATATTATTTCATTTAAATATCTTATAGAATACAGTATAGTAAACTGTACCTACCTCACCAGTGAGAAGAACATATTTGTGAACTTTATCAGCAAATGACCACAAAGGTAGAAAGATCCTGTAAAAGAGAGAGAAAGAGATATAAGTGAGTAGTTAATAAAGCAGACTTACAATTGTATTTGACAATATCTCACCTCAGTACAGGAGCAGTTTACCAAGTCCGTGACTCTTTCCAGCAACTCTGTCAATCACTGCGTCACTGTTCCAAGACATGATGTCTTTCTCTGTGGCCATCAACATAAATGCCTCCAGTTTACTGGAGGATAGGGTGCTTATTTAGTGACTAGATTACCTGTGATGGACTGTATAATCTTTCATGTCATATTTTCTGGCATACATAAAATGTGATTTATATCAGACTAAGCAAGGAGAGGTAGGACTGAACCAGACAAATCATAGATCTAAACTGAATCAGACCAACTGTAGTTTAATCCTTATGAAATATAACATGTACTTTACTAAATAATACACAACTGTTCTACAGAGCTATGGGCTAATTTCATTTGTTCACAGTTTCTCAGAATTTATGTTGCTCTTTGTCCCTGTCAAAATGATCATATAGACTTTTTGTATTGATTTATTTATGTCATATTTTGCTGGTTTTGTTCGTGTAATCAGGGGTTTTAACAAAAACCTTGCCTGTATAAGCTACAGCATTGCACTTTTCTGGCCTCTGCACATTTCCCTTAACTCTGTTTACCTGCTGCGTAATGGTCCCAGCTACACACTCCTCCTCCAGCTGTGAATAAGGTACATGTTACACTTCTCCACATCACGATATATAATACACAGTCCAATTACATGCACAGTAGGCTTATTGGCTGTTCAAAATTGCCCATAGGTGTAAGTGTGCGTGGAACGTTGTGTGTTGCCCTGTGATGGACTGGCGATGGACTGTTCTGGGTATACTCCGCCCACATCCAGTGTTGGCTGAGATAAGCTCCGGCCTCCCCACATCCCTAATTGGACTAACCAGTTCAGTAAAGGAGTCAAAATATTGTATATACCATAGATGCCCCGGGGGAAGATTAACCTTAAATGTAAACCTTAATTTTTTTAGACTGTATTTAGACTGTATTTATAGATTACTCACTCATTTGCAGAACCGCTTAATCCTACCAGGGTTGTGAGGAGGCTGGAGCCTATCTCAGCTGACACTGAGCAATGGCGGGGTACACCCTGAAGAGTTTGCCAGACCATCACAAGGCCAACACACACAATCAACCATTCACCCTCACACCTAGGAGCAATTGGTAATATCCAATTAGCCTAATATGCATGTCTTGGAACTGTGGGAGAAAACCAGAGTACCCAGAGGAAACCCACGCAAGCATGGGGAGAGCATGCAAATTCCACAATCAAATGGCCTCGCCAAGCCCTGAACTCGAACCCAGGACCCTCTTATTGTGAGGCGGACCACTACGCCACTGTTTTGATTACTTTGAAATTAAAAATCATGCTAAATTTAGTACATGGAAGTTAAAATAAATAATTAAAAGAGCTATAAAACTGAAATTTTATTTTCCTAATTATTGCAGGAGAAGTAATGTGAGTTTCAGTCAGATTTGTTCATAATACTTGCCATAGTTGCCTTTATCGCTTATCTGAGTGGCTTAGTCTTAATATACAGTATGCTGTAATAATGTCGTCATTGAATTTGCAAATAATCAAAATAACACTTGGATTACGGAATGTTGAGGACCATAGGACATTTACCTGGAATGAAGGTGTCACTGCGGCAGTCATACAAAGTGCCAGGATGCAGAGCTCTTCCAAGGGCTGGAATCTCAATGACCTTTGAGTCCATAACTGTCAAAAATACAATTATACGTTAAAAAAAATACGTTTTATGAGAACGGATCAATCACACTGTCTCTATTTAATAACAGTGCCGGATTTTAGAGCCAAAATCATCTGTATAATATATATTATAAATTATACATTTATAAAATAATTATGTAATGATAATTAAGAATTCATTATATTGGTAGCAGTGATTACAGTAGCCTTATCTCACCAGGTCTGTTTTATGCACAGAAAAATAATATCTATACAGATGAGTTAAAATATTTTGTTCCTGCCAGTTTCAGCCTCAACCAGACATATATGTGGTTTGTCAGACATTTATAGTCTCAGTAACTTTTAAAACTCAGGGAAAAAACACCCACAGGAATTCAATACCAATTACAGCAGCAAATAATCTTTTTTCCCAGAGGCTGATCCACCCACTTAAAAAATAACAAAACAATATCTGTGCTTTTCTCCCACATTAGGTGCAGCTTCACATGATTAAAGCAATAAAAATTCAGTACACTATTTACAGTATTAACATTAATTTAAGCATGACAATGTAGTTACAACACAAATAAAATAAATGATTTGTTGCCATAAAGTGTCTATTCCAAAATATATAATAGTCTGGAAGTGAAATGGGGGATGTTAAAATAAATCATGCATACAGTAAGTAAAAAAAAAAAATTTAAACTACATATATGACCCAATATGTGCATTTTGGGCCCTTGAGCAAGGCCCTTAACCCTCAATCGCTCAGTTGCCTAAATAATAAATGTGACTCTACATAAGGGTGTCTCCCAAAGGCCATAAATATAATATAAATGCTAAAACGGTATTAGATAATGTGTGGGTGGCACGGTGGTGTAGTGGTAGCACACCCGCCACACAACAAGAAGGTCATGGGTTCGAATCCTGGGCATTTCCTCAGGTGTTTATGTGTGTAGTTTGCATTTTCTCCACAGACAAACGTACCTGGTTTAATCCAGGTACTTCAGTTTCTTTCAACAGTCCAATGACATGCACATTCAGCTAATTAACTGGTCCAAATTGCCCCTAGTTGTGAGTGTGAGTGTGAATTGTTGTGTGGCACTGCGAGCTATCCAGGGTGTACTGTGCCTTCACTCACAGTCGGCTGAGATAGGCTCCAGCCTCCCTGCAACCCTAGTAGGATTTGACGATTAGCATAAAATGCAAGAAAGATAGATTTTAGAGTTATTTAATCTTTTAAAATATATACATTTCTACTGTATATGCATCAAAACCTGCATTTCATAAGCCAACGTATGACAGATTCTCGTAAAAGATTCTCGTCACAGAAATAGCAAAAAATAAATAAATAAACTGGGGATCGAACCTTGGAATTTCTTGCTTTGAGGCGGACGTGCTAACCACTACACCGCCGTGCCACCCTATTATCATTATTATTATCATCATCATTATTATCATTATTATAATTATTATTATTATTATCATCATCATTATTATTATTGTTGTTGTTGTTGTTGTTTGTTATTATTATTATTATTATCATCATCATCATCATCATCATCATGTTGTTATTGTTTTTTTTTTTTAAACAAAATCTCATTTTTGAAAAATTGACCCATGCATCCGATTTTGTTCTGTAGGGACACATATTTCCCTTGACTATACACCTTTTATTTTCAGCCATGCTTTAGACTACAAACCCTACAATCTGTGTTCTAGAACATTAACCCCAGACTGTTTTCATTAAACCCAAACAATGGGAAATGGCCCAAGGTGAGACATTAATTTGAATCTAATGAGGAAGTTTCAGCTTGTCTGTGGCATCAGTTGGCATGTGCAGACAGCAGTTCCCAGGCAAAATAAACATCATTCTCTTTATTGCTTATGTAGTAACAACCTCTGTACTTTTTGGAAGGAGAAGGGGTAACTTCCCGTCCATTCTCATATATTGAATGGCTTATAGTCTAAAATAAAACTGTTTGTTGTTGGGTTTGAGTCGCAGGTTTGGCAAAGACATTTCTGTGTGGCGTGTGCATGTTTTCCCCGTGCTTGCCTGGGTTTCCTCCTGGAACTCTGGTTTCCTTCCCACAGTCCAAAGACATGCGCGTTAAGTCGACTGGCTACTCTAAATCTCCCATAGGTATGAATGTAAGTGTGAATGGTTGTTTGTCTCTGTGTTAGCCCTGCAGTAGATTGATGGACGGGTCAGGGTGTACTCCACCTCTGGGATTGGTTCCAGCTTTCCCAGCAACTCTGACAGCTAATCGGTAAACAAAATGGATGATAGATCATTTAAAAATACTATAAAATGTCTTGTGAGATGGCTACATGACGGAATCTTAAAAATACAAGATGATGCAGACAGCCTCTGAGTGGTGCCTACTCATTTATACAGGCTTGCTGAGCTCAGCATAGAACTGGATCTAGCACAGATGGGGGACGTATAGGTTGGTGCCAGCTCTCTATCATATCTTATCATAAATTGCCTTAATTATTAAAAGTTCCTGTTAAGTTTTTGTGTTTGTTTTAGTATTTATTCCTTCATTCATTCATACACTTTTTTGCCAAACTGCTTAATCCAACTCAGGTTGCCAGGTTGGAGCCTATCTCAGCCATCTCTGTGCGAAGGTGGGATACACCCTGAACAGCTTAGCACCACATCACAGGTCCAACACACACACAGTCATTCACACTCACACTCACACCAAGGGGCGATTTGGAGCAGCCAGTTAGCCTACTGTGCATGTTTTTTGGACTGTTGGAGGAAACCAGAGCACCCAGAGGAAACCCATACAAGCCACTGGAGAACAAGCCCGGCACTTGAACTTAGAACCTTTTAACTGTGAGGCGAATGTGCTAACCTTTACCCTACAGTGCCGCTTAAGGTTTAAATTGCTCACTCACTCACTCACTCATTGCTAAGGACTCACTCATTGCCTACTAGGATCACGGGTAGGCTAGGGTCTATCTCAGCCGACACTGAGCGAGCAGGATACACCCAGAACAGCTCACCAGACTGTTATAGGGCAACACACACAACCATTTACACTTACACTCACACCTAGGGGCAATTTGGATCAGCCAGTTAGCCTAATGTGTATGACTTTGGACTGTGGGAGGAAACTGGAGTACCTGGAGAAAACATATATAAGCACGGGGAGAACATGCAAACTCCACGTAGAAATGCCATCGCAGGGCCTGAGACTCAAACCCAGAACCTCTTTACTGTGAGACTGACGTGATAACCACTATGCCAACGTGCCGCTCAATGTTTTAAACAAGATGTGAGGTAAACATTACCCTAAACTAACCTTCATCCAGGGGATCACGGGGATACATGGAGACCTGGGACATAACAGGCAAGTCTGTTTACTTGTCTTGTTGACTGGTTGCAGATTTATGGCATGCCTTATAAGATAGAGACAAGGCACTCAAAAAATTTACACTGAATGAACTGAATCAGTGTGCTGGTGAAGTAATAAATCAAATGTATAGTTAAATAGATAAAAAACTTGCAAATATGATTTCATGCTCCCTAAGAAAAGTATTTTATCATTTTTTTTAATGCAACTTTCATGTTCTCACTGTGCTTGCATGGGTTAACATGGCTGTTAAGGCTGTACCCCGCCTTCGCCCAGTGTAGGCTGAGATAGGCTCCAGCCTTCCCGCCACTCTAGTAGGATTAAGCGATTCAGCAAATGATGGTAAGTGAGAGGGAATTGAATGCTGTATTACCCATAAATCCATATATCTGATAATCTGGTAATCACTGTTAATCCCTATGTAGCACTGGTATCCCAGAATTAATTTTAATGATCTCTTGTCCCTGTAGAAAATGTATGTTAATGTATTTAACAAGTGTTGAAATTGATTTTTCGCTGTGTTCAAGTTGGTACCAGTGAAGTCACTGAATATTACCAGAAGTCACTTATTACCATTTCAGTATTGTTAAATATGATGCACATTCACCTACAGAGTTCTGAATACAGACTGTCCTGTCAGGTTAAAGTGTATCGACATTCTCGTGGGAAAGCACTTGATCAGAGTAATGTTGCAAACAAAATATATAAACTGTAAGGGACTAAAAATTTTAAGTAAATGAGCAGTCTTGCCACAGAGCCTCAGGGAACAATAACTGTCTTTTGATGCAAAAAAATAAAAACCACCTGTAAGCAAATCTTCTCACTCACTCATTTGCCGAACGTCTTAATCCTACTAGGGTGGTGTGGAGGCTAGAGCCTATCTCAGCCAACACTGGGTGAAGGTGAGGTACACCCTGAACAGCTCACCAGCCCATTGCAGACCAGCTCACAACCATTCACACACACACATACACACACACACACACATACACACACCCAAATACACACAAACACACGCACACACACACGCGCACACACACACACACACACACACACTCACTATCTATCTGGAATAGCTAATTAGCCTAATGTGCGTGTCTAGTGGAAGACCACCACCACCACCACCACCACCACCACCAATTCTGGGTGATTGCATAATAGCCAATCAGCATAAACCTTGCTACACACTGACATGTGACAACCATAAAAATCTAATTCCGTGGAAGCACCGTCCACATATGAGAGCGATACTACATGATTATTGACGCAGGCTTTTGGCCACTAAAAATAAGGAAGAACACAAACAGACACCAGGGTGCAAATGAATGGGGTAATCGGTGTGCAGAGTGAAAGCAGGTGTGCACAGTTAAGTCAGTGAGCAGAGTGTGTGAATGCTTTTAAGGGTGCACAGTACATTCTGTACGGAGATACAACCTCGAGCACCACTTCTCAGCACTAACATGAAAAGCTTGCTGTGACACTTCCCAGGATCCGGATACTGAAACCTCCGAGACGGATGAACAGTTACAGTATATTCACTTTTTTAGTTTACACTTGGCAAACTTGTTCAGTCATCTCACACTCCTCAGCAATATACAGTACATCACACTCTATAATCACATGCACACTCTCACACTCTCTGTTACACAAACACACCTAAAAACTTTCCTGGTAACTATTTACAGGTGCAGCTGGTCAACATGTTGCCTGCTGGTTCTCCTATACATCTCCATCAGGCACTTGATCATGCCCTCACTAACACACCTGTTTGCTACACACTCTTATAAAGTTTCATTTATAAAAACAATAGTAACTAATTATAAAATAGGACAAATATAACGTGAAGCTTTCCTCCGGGTACTCCGGTTTCATCCCACAGTCCAAAAACATGCACAGTAGGCTAATTGCCTGTTCCAAATCGCCCCTAGGTGTGAGCGCGAGTGTAAACGGTGGTATGTGTGTTTGCCATGTGATGGCCTGGTGAGCTGTTCACGGTGTACTCTGCCCTCGCCCAGAGTCGGTTGAGATGGGCGCCAGCCTCCCCACAACCCTTAAGCGGCTTAGGAAATTAATAACTGAATAACATAAATGAATAACATAAAATCTCTCTCTCTCTCTCTCTCTCTCTCTCTCTCTTTCTCTTTCTCTCTCTCTCTCTCTCTCTCTCTCCCCCTGTCTGTCAGTCAGTCTGTCTCTCTCCCTCTTGTTGTGGCGAAAATATCCAGTTCATGGCGCAAAAGATTCAAATCCATCGTCCAAGTGTTTATTTAGCCTTTAAGAAAAGAAAAGCTTATAATCATTCACACAGAAAAATCTCGGACTATATTGGCTTATATACAGTGCCCATTTCACTCATTGGTCTATCATCCTCTGGCTCTAGACTCTGATTGGTCCCTCATGACCTCATATCTCGCCCCCCAGTGGGGCCTGATACCCCAATTTCCTCCTCTTCATGCTCTCTCTCTCTCTCTCTCTCTCTCTCTCTCTCTCTTTCTCTCTCTCTGTATTAATGTTTCTGCTTAACCTGTTTAGCCTGGGGTGTGCCACAGATAACAGAAATGTCTAACCGAGCAGCGGATACGGCGACCCCAGTTAATTTAAAATATACAGTCCAAAGAGGACAATATGTAAATATAAAGCAGAAGTTTGCATGTTCTGCATGTAATACCTGCTGCATTAATAACCCAGTTCACAGAGTACATGTGTGCCCAGACTATACGTGAGTGCTAGAATGCTTAAATTACTTAAAATATCCATCCTGACTAGCAGCCATGAAAGGTTAGTTAAGGTTAGCTAAACCTTAACTGAAGCTCATGCTCATGCCAGAAAATGGCTGTCTTAGCTTTCTCCATCTTTTAAACACATCTCCAGTATTTATTTGGAGATGTTCTTGGAAGTTTTTAGAAGGTTGCCAAGGGGTTTTTTTTAGGTTGAGTAGGAGTATTACATCATTAGTAACATTATGTCCGTTTCAGTCCGTTGAATTGGGTCTGTGTTTGCCTTGTAGTTTTTTCTCCCTACCTGATAACCCTAGGGGCAGTTCTGGCTCAGTGGTTGATCAGAAGTTTGGGGTTCAATCACCAGTATCATCAACTGCCATTGCTGGGACCTTGAGCAAGGCCCTTAACCCTTAGTCGTATATAATAAATAAATCAAGTCGAGTCAGTTTTATTTGTGTAGCGCTTTTTACAATTGAAATTGTCACAAAGCAGCTTTACATAGTAAAATTAAATTAGGGAGGAATCTAAAAATTTTTCTCTACAACCCCC
>JAQMYF010000016.1:7659485-7669670 GCA_030014195.1 Neosilurus mollespiculum
GTCTCTCATAGTTGAAGTGAACCTGTGATGAAAATTGGAGACCTCTCTCATCTTTTAAGTGGGAAAACTTGCACAATTGGTGGGTGACTAAATACTGAGTCGAAAATTGTGATAGATACAAAGGACTACAAATATTTAGCCATCTGCTTGAATAACAGACTGGACTGGAGGGCCAACACTGATGCTGTGTAAAAGAAGAGGATCTATTTCCTGTGAAAGCACAGATTCTTGAATGTGTGCGACAAAATGTTGGAGATCTTCTTCCAGTCTGTGGCTGTAAACACCATCTATTTTTCTGTAGTCTGCTAGGGGAGCAGCATCACTGCCAGAGATGCCAATAGAATTAACAGACTCATCCACAAGGCTGGGATTATTATTAGGCACAATATGGAGATGCCTGAGTCAGTGAGGAAAAAAGAGATCAACCCATCCTGGTGCCCTCTCCATGATCCAATACAGAATCAGAGGAGCTCATTCTCTAACAAAATTATTCAGACACACTGTCATATACTGTGGAGGTGGCATTTTGGTGTAATGGATAGCACGTACGTCTCACAGTTTTGAGTTTGCATCTTCTCCCCATGCTTGCGTGGGTTTCCTCCAGGTACTCTGGTTTCCTCCCACAGTCCAAAGACATGCACATTAGGCTAATTGGCTATTCCAAATTGCCTGTAGGTGTGAGTGTGAGCATGAATGGATGTGTGTGTTGGCCCTGTGATGGTCTGGTGAGCTGTTTAGAGTGTACCCCGCCTTCACCCAGTGTTGGCTGACATAGACTCCAGCCTCCCTGCAACCATAGTTGGATTAAGTGGTTTGCCAAATGAGTGAGTGCATGAGTGTCATAAAGAACGGTACAGGAAATCCTTCCTGCCTTTCTGCATAACACTGTACAACAACTCACCTTGTTGTAACCTATGAACAGTGTCACCTGCACAAGCACTTAGGGACGTATTACACAGGTACTATTTTAAGCAAGAAGGGGTGCAGGAACTGTGCAGGCTTATAACTTCTAGTTTAATATACTTATATCCTGTTTATTCTCTGAGATGTATAATATGTTCTTACTTATTCATATTGTACATAATTTTATGTATCTATTATTCATCTGATTCTGTGGTGTAAATATTGTACATATCCTGATACTGCAGTCAGTAACTCTCATCCACAACTCTGCCCTTAATTGCGACTCAAATTCTGTTTCTGTATATATGTTCTGACTCTTTTAGTGTTTATATTTTAATATTTTTATTTCCTTTACACATTTTGATGTTTTCTAAAATTATTGTTACCTAATGTTTGCTTTTATGATGCAGTTATAATGCAAAGATTTTCCTCACAGGATCAATAAAGTACACCCAACCACCCACCCATATATTCATCCATCCATCCATCCATCCATCCATCTATTTATCTAGATGTCAATCTATTTATCTATATTTCTTTGAGGTGGAAATAAAGATTTAAAACAAATGGTTTGATTTTGTCAAAACTTTATTTAGTATACTCTATGCCACAGAAATGCGCAGAAACCCCCCACCCCTGATAAAACTACCTATTCGTGCAAAGAAATAGTATAATGCAAAATAAAGGCTATAAAGAAAAAGATACATTTTAAATAATGAAAGTTTTTTTTGTTGTTTTTTTTTTTTTTAATTTGACACAAAGCAAGACACAAAGTTTATTCAAAAAATTTAATAATGTAGTTTAAACACTAATTTCTTTAACATTTTCTCAGCTTTAAATTGCATGTAGTGCATATCCAGGGAATTTTAAAAATGTACTCTCTTCATTACGTTTTTTATTCATTCATTCATTTTCTGAACCATTTTATCCTAATTAGGGTCGCGAGGAGGCCGGCACCAATCTCAGCCAACTCTGGGCGAGGGCAGAGTACACCCTGTACAGCTGCCAGGCCACCGCGGGGCAGAAACATGCTGACAGCAATGCAGCTACTCTTTATGAAAGCATTATCCTTTGTCATGTTTCTTAAATACAAATATTAGAGTAAAATATAAAAACTTTAAATTCTGGAATGTAAACAGCAAGATGTTTTCTATCAAAGACACTCATTGGGTAAAACATTTTGGGTTGTTTTATAGTACAAATATTTAACCTTTATCATCTGCAGCCTTTATCTTTGAGTTTGTTAAATATGGATGCAACAGGGTTTAGGCTAATACCTGGGTTAAATAAAGCACTTTCGTTATTTATAATAGTGTTAATAAAGCATCTTGTAGGCATGATGAACATTCATTATTTCAAATTAAATAAAAGTATTTAGTATAATATGTGTAGAATGAAAATATGTGACCCTATTACTGAACTTAAATAACTGAAATGAACTACATAAAAATAAACTAAATATGAATATTTATACTGCATAGCATTTAAACAGTGAGATTTTTCCCAGACCTTACATATCTTAAGATCCCGTGTAAATGGTTGAACCCACAGTATGTAGCACATTTACCTGTTGCATTATTAAAATCTAAAACTATTCCCAGCACTGAATTAATATGGCTTTCCTTATCTGATAATTATTTTATTATCTAAAGACCCACAACATGATGTATTTCCTCCTCCATAAACACTTTCATGAAGATTAAATAAATATAAAGTCATATCACTAATATAATTTAAATATCATTAATATTTAAATTATTCCAAATAACCAGCAGTGATAAGCCAGTATATTCAGATGACTGTTTTGCCTCTAACAAGGCCAGACCCCAGGCCTCTGGTGACAGATATGTCCTCAGTTTAGAGGAGAAATACCAATTGTTATATTAGCAGTATCCACCTGGTAGGGGGGAAAAAATGCACATATCAGTTGTGGTAATAATTTGGTAACTTGATAACTAGATGAAGATAAATATACTACGTATTTATTGTTTTACATTTCAATATAGTAACCATATATATTAAAATAAACATTCGAGGATAGATGGGAAACTTGCCAATCCATAAATATTAACACAAAAAGTTTTTACAGCAGTGTGTAAAATAACAACTTACATAAACAATGCCAAATGTATTCATGAAGACGTCGCCGCTTATCTGAAGTGTTGATGCTTTGCTTAATGGTATACGTTCAGGAAATTCACAGACACTACGTCCATTTGTAACTACCTAAAAAAAAAAAATAAGAAAATAGTTAATTTAGATAAAATATTATATTATAAAATACATATAGTACAGTACAATGATATATTTTAATTTATATACATTTTTCTTAATCAATATTGTCTATAGATTTATTATGCATGTTTAAACCTCTTACTTCATATCGTCCTGGTTTAAAAAGTATGAATATATCAAAGGGTTCCCCTTCAGCAAATATATCATCCTCTGTGATTTGTTGAAGCTGCCACTTCCCATTTAAGCAGCTGTCACAGACCACAGAGTGTAGGTAGGTCTTGAAGTGAAAAACAATGTCATCATTTTCCTGTGACCCAGTCCTTAGGTTTATTTCAAAGCTGTAAAGGACAGACAAAATCCAGTATGTGTAAAAATAACCTACATTTACAGCATTTGGCAGAAACTCTTATCCAGAGCAACTTACAATTATTATTTTTATACAACTGAGCAACTGAGGGTTAAGGGCCTCGCTCAAGGGCCCATCAGTGGTGATAGTGGGGATTGAACCGCTGACCTTTGGATCAGTAACTAATCACCTTAACCACTAAGCCACCCCTTTTTTTTTTTTTTTTTTTTTTTTTTTTGGAGTGCATGGTTGTACCTGAATGTATTAGTAAACTGTACAGTATTATTTCCTTATTGTTTATGCTTTAATGTCACAGTCAAGGTAGTGTGTAATATTATAAAAGCATACCCACTGGAGCCGATAGGAACCACCCCTTGAAAAATCAAACTCATTCCAGATTTTAATCCTGCAGGAATTGGACCCAAATAGGGCTGGTTCTGTTGGATCATAAACAAGTTTTTGTTCAATATTACAATATTTATCATCATTTAAAGCCATTGCTCTTATTGACACTTTCTTTACATGAATAGAATCAGTTTTGCATTTTTAAAGCACATCTCTGGCAATTTGTTACTCACGGGTTTACAGACTGGATATTTTATATCTGACTGGATGTTGAAAAGCTCCCAATGTGAAATGCCAGAGCTTTGTTCTTTACCAAAGCTAGAAGTACTCCAGTTCTGGGAGACAAATGAATCAAGAAAGAAAGCTCACTGTAAAAGCAAGTATATCTTAAATATTTAACTAATATTTCACTTTTCTAGGTTCTTTTTTAAATTTATATAGGGTTATTATGCATTTTTATGGATTATTGCACTCATTTCATGGATGATTTTCATTTATTCATTAATTTTCTAAGCCATTTAATCCTAATTAAGGTCGCAGGGAGGCTAAATACTATCTCAGTTGACTCTGGATGAAGGCGAGGAACACCCTGAACAACTCACCAGGTCATCTCAGGGCCAACACACATACAACCATTCACAATCACACTCACACCTTGGGGCAATTTGGAACAGCAACTGTGGGAGGAAACCAGAGTACTCGAAGAAAACCCACGCAAGCAAACTCTACACTGAAACACCCGAGCCCAGGAATTGAATCCAGGTTTTCTTGCTGTAAGGCAGATATTGTAACTACTACACCACCGTGCCGCATCGGCTGATTTTTATAATAGAATAAAATTATTTTTCAGCCCGATTTATAAGGTTTATAAATCTGTCTACAAACATTTTATTTATTATATCCTCACCTTACTACTATGGGTGGCACAGTGGAATAGTGGTTAGCATGTCCGCCTCACAGCAAAAAGAGCCCAACCCCAACCATCCTCAGTTTCATGTGTGCAAATAATAATTGTATTATATTTAGCCATTTTTAAAAATTGACCTTAAATTTAATCTTGTTTACTGAGCTGAAGGTTGGAGGTTCAAGCCCCAGTACCACCAAACTACCAGTTTTGCACCATTGAGCAAGGCCCTTAGCTTTGAAAGGATTTCTTTTCTGTCCTTGTTATGCCCAACACATGGAAGACTGAATAACCATTGAGACTCAGACTTACCGAAACAATACCCATGGTGTTCATAATGACATCACCGAGAATGTAAAGTGTATTTACTCTCTCCACTGGTATTTGGTGTTTGAATGTGCAATATCTCCGGCCATTCAAATATACCTAAAAAGACAAGAGTTGTCAACATATTGCTAATGATATTTACTTGAATTTAATTTCTTATTCATTTAATCTGCATACCTCATAGCCTTCTTTTTTGACAACTATAAATATGACAAAGGTTGAACCTTTCATTAAAGAACAGCCAGGGTAATTTTTTCTATCACCCCAAATTCCATTCTTAAAAGTATAACAATCAAAATCATAATTGGGTTTAAGTGATAACTGAAAAGCGATGTCTTGAGATCTTTTCCCAGTCTGAAGATTAATGTCAATGCTGTGAAGAAAAGTAAAGTTCATTTTTAAAAAATGTAGAGCATAAAGAATATTAAGTTTTATGCACATACAAAGATTTGGTTAATTTATTTTGGAATTAATATAAATACTTACTTTCCTTCCTGTTCGCCAACAACCCCTTGGAAGTATAAAGCCATTCCTGGTCTTACCCCACCTGGGATTGCATCCATGTAGGGAATTTTCTGTATATATATATATAAAAGTACATATTTGTTGGACCAGATGAACCCTGCCACATAAACAAACTACAAACCTCACACCCCAACAGTGCTCTGATTATCCCAGGCAACTTCAGTGACAACAATCTATAATCAGTCCTACCAGCATGACCTCCAGCAAGTTGACATTTCAGTGAGAGGGTGAAATATACTCGATTTGGTGTATACCGAGCTGTGCCCCTTTCCTACTTGGGTTTCTTGGATCACATTTATGTTAAATTGATCCCAGCCTACAGACCAGTACTGACACACACCAAACCAGTCAAAGTGAAATCAGAATATGGCCAGAAGGGTCCATCTCAATGTTTCAGGACTGGTTGAACTCAAGGATTGGAACATGTTCAGAAGAAATGTATAAATTTAGAGGATACAAGATCTGTTACTGTCTACATCACCTAATTCATAGATGATGTCACTATCTCCAAGGAGATCAATATAAGGGCTAACCAAAAGCTCTAGCCCTTCTGGAGACCAGCGGTGCTGCCTTTAAGGAAGCTAACAAAAAAGCTCTGAGAAAAGCCAAGGTCAACCTTTTCCCCAGTCCATCAAAGCAACAAAACAGGCATGTGGGCATAAAATACAAGGACACCTGCAGACACCAAAGACTCAGCAACACAACTGATTAAATTAATTAGCTAATCAAAAGTTTGTTAACTTGTTGGTTGTGACAGGGCAGGGAAACCGGTACAATGTGTGGGACAGTGGGTCCTTCAGGACCAGAGTTGGGTACCTCTGATCTAAACTGACTGTTGTGCAACTCCTCAACACTCTTGCACCCCCACGTCCCTCTGCTTAACTGTAAATTCTGAACTCTGATCTAACACCACCTAAACCCCAGTCAATGCACACTGCACCTTTTCTGTTGCACCTCATTTCTTTACTGCCTCATTTCTAAAACCCCGTCCACTTCACATTAAGAAGGTCCTGGGTTTGAGTTGCGGGACTCGGGTGTTTCTGTGTGGAGTTAGCATGTTCTCCCTGTGCTTGTGTGGGTTTCCTCCGGGTACTCCGGTCTCCTCCCACAGTACAAAGAGATGCACATTGGGCTAACTGGCTGTTCCAAATTGCTCCTAGGTGTAAGAGTCTATGTGATGGTCTAGTGAGCTGTTTAGGGTGTACCCTGCCTTTGCACAGTGTACTTACTCGGCATAGTAAATAGGCTCCAGCCTCCCCGCAATCCTAAAAGGATTAAGTGGGTCGGCAAATGAGTGAGTGAGTAATTATTACCCATTATATTGTATGTGTGACAAAATTTTGTTCTTAAAATCCACATAAGGAAACTTACTGTATAAATAAAGAATATCACTTACTTAAGTTGGTGTGAAAAAGTTGCACAGAAGATTTTTTTATACAGTTACACTGGAGGCACTTACTGCACCAAAAACTAACTACACACATGTGGTGAGGAATCAAAGCCCTTACAGCCTACAGGGTTCATCCACCAGGCTGCGCTGCTGATGTCTCCCTCCCTGGCACGCTAAACACCCTTTTCCCTGCCGTGATAAATACTACACTTTGATGCCAAAAACAACAAGTCTGCAGAGAAAGCCCTACCTTCTCCAAGTGATCTGGTGAATCCTTTTCCATGGTTTTCTTGAGCCTGATTTTAAATGTAAATGTATAATTTATATAAATTTTTAGAAGCCACTCAAAATGTTACTACTTACTGGATTGTTCACTAGATTTGTAACCTCTGACTCGATGGTTGAAGGATTCATCCATGAACTGCCCAAGTTGTCTAACATTTGGGTCCTTAGTCCATTAACAAGGGATAAAGGACTCCAGTTCTGTAAATAAATTCCATAAGGATGTGATTAATGTAAACATGTGAATATTTTAATTTTATTACGTTTTACATGCCCCTCCTTGAATCGCCACCTTACCGTGGTTGAGGGGTTTGTTTGTCCTAATGATCCTGGGAGCTATGTTGACGGGGGCATTATGCCCCTGGTAGGGTCACCCAAGGCAAACAGGCTCTAGGTGAAGGTCCAGACTAAGTGCAATTCAGAAGACCTCTATGAGAAAAATTTCAAGGACACAGTTTCCCTTGCTGGGAACACAGTTATCGGAGTCCCCCCCTGGCCTGGGGGAGCACCTGGTGGTCGAGCTTCTGCCCATGGAGCTCGGCCGGGCCCAGCCCAAAAAGGAGACATGGGTCCACTCTCCCATGGACCCACTACCTGTGGGAGAGGCAATAGGGGTCGGGTGTAATGTGAGCCGACTAGATATAGTTGGGCTCACCTCAACACATAGCTTGGGCTCTGGAACCACCCTCTCGAGAGTGGCTGGACGTTGTTTTATTCTGGACTTGCTCATGGGGAGAGGAGGCGAGCCGGTGTGGGCATCCTTGTTGCCCACATCTTGGGGTTCTCTCCGGTTGATGAAAGGGTAGCTTCCCTCTGCCTACGGGTGGGGGAATGGGCCCTGACTGTTGTTTACTCTTATGCACCAAATAACAGTTCAGAATACCTATCTTTTTGCAGTCCCTAGGGGGTGTGCTAGAGGGTGCTCACCCTGGGGACTCTCTCGTCATCCTGAGAGACTTCAACACCCATGTGGGCTATGACAGTGTGACCTGGAAGGCGGTGATCTTTCCAATCTGAACCTGAATGGTGTTTTGTTGTTGGATTTTTGTAAATGTCACGGTTTGTCCATCACGAACACCATGTTCGAACATAAGGGTGTCCATAAGTTCACATGGCTCCAGGACACCCTAGGCCACAGTTTGATGATCGATTTTGTAGTCGTGTCATCGGACTTGTGGCCGCATGTTCTGGACACTCGGGTGAAGAGAAAAGCTGAGCTGTCTGCCGATCACCACCTGGTGGAGGAGGCTGCCCCCCAGACCTGGGAGACCCAAGCGTGTAATTAGGGTCTCCTGGGAACGGTTGGCGGAGTCGCCTGTTAGAAGGGCCTTCAACTCCCATCTCTGGCAAATGAACAACCACATTGCAATGGAGACCAGGGACATAGAGTCCGAATGGGCCACGTTCTGTGTCTCCAATATTGAGGCAGCAGCCCAGAGCTGTGGCCAGAAGGCCAATCGGTGCCTGTCGTGGGGTACCTACTGTAAGGGGGGCTGTCAAGCTGAAGAAGGAGGCCTATCAGGTCCTTTTGGCCTGTGGGACTCCCGAGGCAGTGGACGGGTATCGACAGGCCAAACGCGCTGCAGCCTGGGCTGTCACCGATGCAAAATCTCAGGTGTGGGAGGAGTTCAGTGAGGGCCTGGAAAAAGACTATCGGTTGGCCTCGAAAAGGTTCTGGATCACCATCCAGCACCTCAGGAGGGGGAAGCAGTACTCCACAAACACTGTTTACAGTGGAAGTGGGGAGCTGCTCATCTCGACTGGGGATGTTGTTGGGAGGTGGAAGGAATACTTCGAGGACCTCCTCAATCCCACCAATATTCCTCTGTGGAAGAGGAAGAGCCTGGGGGTTCAGAGGGGGGGGTCTGCCTATCACTGGGGCTGAGTTTGCCGAGGTAGTTAAAAAACTTCTCAGTGGCCAGGCTCCAGGGGTTGATGAGATCCACCCTGAATACCCCAAGGCTCTGGATGTAGTAGGACTGTCTTGGTTGACATGTTTCTACAACATCACATGGTCATCAAGGGCCATGCCTCTGGATTGGCAAACCAGGGTGGTAGTTCCCCTTTTTAAAAAAGGAAACTCCGCCAAAGCTGCCCTTTGTCACCAGTTCTGTTAATAATTTTTATGGACAGAATTTCTAGGCGCGGCCAAGGTGTTGAGGGGTTCTGGTTTGGTGGTCATAGGATCTCGTCTCTGCTTTTTGCAGATGACGTTGTCCTTTTGTCTTCATCGAGCCGGGACCTTCAGCTCTCGCTGGAGCGATTCGCAGCTGAGTGTGAGGCGATCGGGATGAGAATCGACACCTCCAAGTCTGAGGCCATGGTTCTCAGTCAGAAAAGAGTGGAATGCACCCTCCGGGTCTGGAATGAGGTCTTTCCCCAGGTGGAGGAGTTCAAGTATCTCGGGGTCTTGTTCACGAGTGAGGGAAGGATAGAGCGAGAGATTGACAGGCAGATCGGTGCAGCCTCGCTGTAAAGTGGAGCTTGTACTGGTCCGTCAAGGTGAAGCGGGAGCTGAGCCGGAAGGCAAAGCTCTCAATTTATCAGTCGATTTACGTTCCTATCCTCACCTATGGTCACGAGCTTTGTGTAGTGACTGAAGAAACAAGATTGCGAATACAAGCGGCGGAAATGAGCTTCCTTCGCAGGGTGGCAAGGCTCTCCCTTAGAGATAGGGTGAGAAGTTCTGTCATCCGGGAAGAACTCGGAGTAGAACTGGTGCTCCTCTGCATCGAGAGGAGCCAGTTGAGGTGGCTCGGGCATCTGATTAGAATACCTCCCGAACGCCTCCCTCCAAACGGGAAGAGAACTCGGGGCCGACCCAGAACACGCTGGAGGGACTGTGTCTCTTGGCTGGTCTTTGAACGCCTTGGCGTCTCCCCGGAAGAGCTGGAGGAAGTAGCTGGGGAGAGGGACGTCTGGACCTCA
>JAQMYF010000016.1:7674794-7686877 GCA_030014195.1 Neosilurus mollespiculum
GATTCCTCCCTAATTTAATTTTACTATGTAAAGCTGCTTTGTGACAATGTCAATTGTAAAAAGCGCTATACAAATAATACTGACTTGACTTAAATAAAACTGAATTGAATTGAATTGAATTCGAGTCACGGAGAGGCTGGAGCCTAGTGAAGGTGGGCTACACCCCGAAAAGCTCACTAGTCCATCACAGGGGCAACACACACACAGCCATTCACACTCATTTTCACACCTTTGGGCAATTTAAAACAGCCATTTAACCTAATGTGCATGTCTTTGTACTGTGGGATGGAACTGGAGTACCCGAAGGAAACCTATGCAAGCAGGGATATACATACAAACTCTATACAGAAATGCCCTTGCCGAGCCCAGGACTCGAACCCAGGACCTTCTTGCTGTGAGGCAGACAAGCTAACCACTACCCACCGTGCCGCCCCAAAAAGGAAACAGCACTCCCTAAAGGTGTTTTGGTATGTATAATGGGGAAACGCAAGAAAAACAGATAGAAACAGATTTTCATGGTTTATTTTTCTATTTTAAAGCATGATAATTATGATGTTGCCTGCTCATATGCCCTTGACAAAATGTGAAGGTCTGTCATTTTGATTCAAACACTATTCACTCAGAATAATGCTTTATGATCCTGATATAAAAACCAATCAGATTGTGCCACTGCCTTGTAGCATATACCAAAAACAAGTGACCCACTGAATATCAGTCAGAAGTATTTTTTAAAAATCTGAAGAAAATCTGTTCTACCTTATCTGAAATTACTTCTTATAGAAATAAAGTACAAACCGTAATTTATCTAACCCAGGACATGTATGGTAAAATAAAAAGTGTGGAGTTGTGAGAACTCTGAAGATCTTCAGCCTTGGTATATAAACTTTATTTGTATAGAAGAGATTTTTAATCAGTTTTTAAATCTATAAAAAAAAACCCACTATTTTTCTTTCTGAGCTCTTCCTGTTCACACGCAGTACTGATAAAAACCAACAAAGTCAGGTGGGTGGGTTCTCATACACAACACTGCTGTAATTTCCTCTAAATTGATTCAAACTAATCCCAAAACACATACACTGTCAAATCTTATTTGTTGAGTTCACTCAAGTGTTTCTCATAAATTTAATGCGAGGATCTGAGGTAAATCAGCATAAGTTACATAACTAAATTAAGGAAAACAGGAGCTAATACAATCAGTTTCCAACCTCCATAAACTCAACGAATCATATCATAATATCATCTCATGGTCACTGGGTAAAAAGGAAAAACAAGGCAAAACAACTATGAGTTTGTCATCATTTAACAGTGGAGCTTGTTTTTGTGATATAAAACCTCTGTGGCATTATACTGTATTATACTGTTTCTGTTTCACAGCTGAAGTTAAAGGTACAACATGTAACATTCTGAGGGATCTATTAGCAGAAATTAAGAAGATCATCAATAAATAAGTTTTCATTAATTTATAATTTTAAATAAGTTGTCAAGTTTTAAAAAACCTTAAAATAAACTATTTATATCTATATGATGAGCGGGTTCCCTGTCACGGAGGCCTCCATCTTGCACCGCCATGTTTCTACAGTAACCCAGAACCACACAGGCTTTGAAGGGGAGGGGTGAAATTTCAGTTTGTTCCAATCATAACCCTCACCACGAGATGTCGCTAGATACCGATAGATAAACCTTACACACTGTACCTTTAAATTGATGCACAGAAGTGTTGTTCAAAATGCTTTTTAACCATGCCACTAAAACCTATTCTTCATTTCAACTAGCAGTGCAAACAATATTTAACATGTTTTAAGAAAACTATGAACAATACTGGGTGGCATAACGGTTAGCACATCCACCTCACAGCAACTTCGGTTTCTTCCCACAGTCCAAAGACATGCACATTATGCTAATTGGCTGTTCCAAATCATCCCTAGGTGTGAGTGTGAATGGTTGCGTGTATTGGCCCTGTAATAGACTGGTGAGCTGTTCAGGGTGTATCTTGACTTTGCACAGAGTTGGCTAAGATAGGCTCCAGCCTACCCACTATCTTAACAGGATCAAGCAGTTCAACAAATGAATAAATGATCAATACTAGTTTTATTGTGCTTTCTATTAATTTATCTTTCTAAAAGGTTCTGCATGCAACAATTTCTAATGAGTAAATACTTAATTGAAGGGTTTTACACAGAACCTTATGAACACATAGAGCCTTAGAAAGACCAACCACAGAGTTCACAACATTTTTATAGAGTGTGTGAATATATCTGTGAATATTTGTGCTAGTAATCTGGTTGCCTAATGTGCCCTCTATGGTTCTGAAACCTTCATTACTAATATGAATACAGAAGAGCTTCTTTTTCCTCACATCATCCAAACCAATGCTACGAGTACTACAAATAAATCAGAAATACTGGAATGTTATTGAGTGCGTTGAAGAAATCTGTAGGTGTTTGGATGATCGAGGAGGCTGTAAGTTGTACTCTCAGTGCTCCATTCACTGAAATAAAAATAAAGCAAGTCATAGCATTTAATATATACACTATGGAAAATATAAACAATTATGATGTGCAAAACGTATCTATTACACTGTACTGATAAAGCATAATGCAGTATAAGCCCTCAGTATTGTTTTAACCAGTTTAGCTGCTGAACACATCAAGTACAATCATATTCAGAATCCTGTCCACTGATTCCACTGTACATTGTAATGTCTGTGCCGAGTTTTTGTGAAGACCTCTTATGAGTAGCTAAAAGGTTCCATTCAGTTCCAGATATATTAAATAAAAATTAAATACAGTGGTATCTCTTGGAAATAAAATGAAATCAACTACAATCTCTTTCTGAAGCCATTAGTTTCCTCCTATACACGAGTGTTAATGACCCCTGCACCGACCACCATGATATTAATAACATCACCATCTTTTTTATTTCTCTTGAAATTGTTTCCCTTCTTCTGTTTCTTAACACTCGATCTCAGACTTTTCCACGTTCTACCAATTGCTGTTTCGCTAACAAGTTATCACACATGCACAAGGTCACGCCGGTCACTCCGTCTCTGTATTTTTATTGTAAACAGATACAGAACATAAACAAGATGTAGAACAGGTGAATAAGAGATACTAAGCCTGTGAGCTGGAGGGTTTCACCAGGAAACTTTTATATATTCATCCAGAATTAATTGATAATGGAAGATAAAACACAGACAGGATCTTCACTAGTGAATGGGCACCTTAAGGGTTTTTATCCCTTGAATTACATTCGTTATATGCCACAATAAATGGGAGAACCAGCAGCACAGCAGAGTGCTTAACCACAAGAGGCATGGAGGTATCCCGTTCTGTGTGTGCGAGTGCTTGTGCAAAGTAAAATAAAATGGTCGTGTGAGAGTTTAGGCACGCAGAGCAAAAAAAGCACTCAGGGGAGATTTAAGACTAAGAAAACGCCATAAAGAGTCTTATTCCAGAGGCAATCCATATGACAAAATAATCTGGATAATGAAAGGGAATTACAAACACCATAACGACACACATATGTAAAGACATAGTTCTGATTCATATTGTTAAAATGATGGAATTCAGAGACACCCTTGATAGCAGGTATGTAATGTCTACCCTCAAACACTTCACCGATGTTAATTTGCCGCGTTTATATGCAGAATAGCAGGTCAGAATTTAAAAGGAGCTTCATGGTGTACCTTATATTGAAACAACTATAGAATTGTAGCCAAGCTGCACCACACAACCTTATAAAAACCTTTTGGAACTTGTAAACCTACAAACCACCCCCACCCCCCAATGTTCCTCTCTCTCACTCTGTCACTGTGTGTTCTATGCTCAAGCTCTATTTTATTCACTTTAGGCTGCGTCACAGTGATGCTTCACAGACAAGCGTACCTCAGCGGGTGACTTCACCATCTACTGAATCATTACCACCCAGCAGAGCCCAACTAATGATGACAACTATGAACTGTTATGAATCAGCCTAGAATAGACAATGTAATTTCCTGAACATTCTGTGCTTGGAGAAAACAGCATTATCATATCCCTCAGTCAATATTAGCCCTATTGTAACAAAGTCTAAAATGCTAAAGTAACACATCTTCTGAAGGTCACCACTGATCACTGATCAGCCATGACCGACTCTCCATGAATATTTCACAAGATTCTCCACAAGTGTTTTTCATAGTGGCACCTGCTGCTCCTTTATGACAGCAGTACTTGCTATTTTATTGACTGTTTACATTTTCTCCTTTTTAAATATGAGCAGAAGTATTTAGAATGTGGCCCTCAAGAAGGGTTATGTCAAGTGCTTACTCATTGTGGATGTTTAAGAATGCTACCAAAAGTGAGAAGGTCCTGGGTTTCAGTCGTGGGCTTTGCAAGGGTGTTTTGGTTTAGAGTTTGCATGTTCTCTCCGTGCTTATGTGGATTTCCTCCAGGTATTCCAGTTTCTTCCCACAGTCCAAAGACATACATATTAGGCTAATTGGCTGTTCCTAGGTGTGATTGTGAGTGTGAATGCTTATGTGTGTGTTGGCCCTGCAATGGACTAGTGAGCTGTCTAGGGTGTACCTTGCCTTTGTCCGAATTCAGCTGAGATAGGCTGTGTCCTCCCCATGACCCTGAATGAATGGATATTATAAGCAGGACTATTTCTCAGATTTTACATGAAGCGAATCATATTTTTGTTGCAAGCGTGTTGAGTCCATGGAATCTGAAATTACACTGCTTTTTAAGAAATCAAATAAACTGATGAGTCAGGATTCCCTCAGCAGTCTCTAAAGGACCAAGTTGCTTAATACTTTTAATAACAGCTAATTGATTAAATATTTTAAAGCCTTCGTTTCAGTGCATAATGCAAAACAGCTGTGGTCTAATGGTTAAAGTGGCTTTGGGGCCAAAAGGTTGCTGGTTCAATTCCCGAAACCAGCGGGAGAAATGTGTGGCGGTGGGGGAGAGAGCTGCACCTTCCCTTCCTCCACCTTCATGACTGAAGTGCCCTTGAGCAAGGCACCTAACCCCCGACTGCTCTCCAGGCTCCCCAATGTGTGGCAGCCCACTGCTCCAAGTGTGTGTGTGCTCACTGTTTACATGTGTGTTCGCTCACTTTGGATGGGTTAAATGCAGAGGCAATAATCTAGCAGGATTAATACAGTATAGCAAAAATAAATAAATAAATAAATAAAAATCTTGAAGGCCCGATCTGTGCAGGCATACACAGTAGCACAGCACTTTTACAAGCTCAAAATCACACCTGCGCCTACTGTATAGTACTAACTTTAGTCCAAAGCACACAAATCCTGATAAGGCTGGATAAAAAAATTCCCCAGTTTCTCATCAGCGCCCACACCCGGCAATTGGTGCTGCATCTCTCTCTCTCTCTCTCTCTCTCTCTCTCTTTTGTAATCCATGCTTAAAACGTAGGAAAACGCCTCAGACAAGGTAAAAACTACAGAAGGCGATTCTTTGTTAGATGCTGTGATTATGATTGTGAAATTGGTTCTGTTTGAAACAATTTTTTAAAGATTTTTGAACTGCAAGGCTGCTGTTCTATAGACAGGTGTTCAGAGTTTCAGAGTTTAATACATGTTACATGTACATGTAAAAGACTGTTCATCTAGAGTGGATTGTGTAGCTTTAGTCACTTTACCCACATTTAGCTTAAAGCTATTGGGCTTCGACAGTCACCTCATTTCTCTCTAAAAAAATGCAAAAATAAAAAAACACATGCTGCATTTAGGTTTTCGAAAAGTTCTGATGAGAAACAGGGATTTTTTCTCCATATATCCAATAACTGGCATCTTCTTATATACTTTACATACCGCCATTTACTCATAAGCCACTATCTTACCTTGCTCAGTGAGTTGAAATGTTCATATTTGTAGCTGCTGTGAGATAATATATGGATTTATTTACTGCCTTTAGGTGGAGCTCCTGATAGATATCTTTACTGATAGGTGTCTGAGCCTGGTGTTATAAGAGTAAAACAGTTCCTTTAAGAGAGCGAACGTATGCATGCTGTGTGTGATTAAGCGAGAGGGAGGGATGGATATTTACATTTTTATTGCATTTTATCGCACTGAGCAGTTGATGGGTAAAGGCCTTGTTCAAAGGCCCACCAACCACCAACCTTCTGATCAGTAACCCAGAGCTTTATCCACTGAGCCACCACTAACCTGAGAAAGTGTGGTAGTAAAGTTTTAGCAGTAGTGAATGTAGAGTGAAGTTACAAGTTCTTTATTAATAAATCCTGCAGCTCCTTAGCATTAAGACGTCTCTGCGTTTTGCTTCTCCACTGGTGATTAAAGGGGGGTTTAGTCCCAGAGTTAGCATCAACTTTAGCCCTGAAGGAAATAAATAAATAAATCCTATCTGTTTCTCGACTATAATCTGGATCAAATGCAGGGTAACACTGAGGTTTTTTTTCACTGCCTTTCACTTGTTGATTTCCGCATTTATTTGTATCACCTGCCTTGTTAGTTTAAGTATCCGTTTATCAAGTTCATGTTTGGTCAGGCTTCTGATTTCAGCATTTGCTCCATAAACATTCAGTTACCTGTAAGCAAAATCATGGACAATGTGGCACCTTTATTGGGTTTCCTGTGGTGGGCATGCACGGACACACGAGAGACATAGGACAACCATCTAAGTCATATTCCATGACGATAGTGCTCCACTAGGGAACTCAGATTTGAAAATAAATTGTTTTAATTAACAGTCCATGATTATATTTATATTCTTGTTCTGTATACTGTCTCATACAAATGTTTGGACACACCTACTCATTAATTTGCAATTAGAAGGTGTCCAAACTGTTTTTGACTGGTACTGTATATCCTGATTTTTATCCTGAATTCTATATTTTCTCTCTCCATCAAATTCTTTTCAACCCAATTCATACCTCCACCAAGGGCCTAGGCCTTTTTTTAAACTATAAATAGATCAAGACAGTGCACGTGCATGACAAAGCCAGATATACAACATTGGTCAGAGCATGGTTTGGCTGGAGGCTTGAGGGGTTTTTGTCTGCACAGTATTTACTGGAGATTTTAACAGATGTTTCATGGAGTACATCGAAAGGAACTACCAGACACTGCTTTCACAGTCTTTGCAGTAGTGATAACCTGCAAGGAGAGGGCTGGTGAAGTTTCCAGAAAAAGACTGACAGAGAGAAATGTAAGTGATGGCTGAAAGCATGCAGTCCCCAAACATCCTGATCCAGTGCCAACTAATTACACAAGCTACAAGGTACAAAAAATATACCTGCTCTGTGGTAACTGTTATTTCTTTCTGCTTTAATAATTACATGATATGCTACAGTGCCATGATTGAAAACACTGCTGACATTAGCTTTGTTTTCACAATGTCATTAGGTATTATGAGATCGTTCTAGGTTCAGAGAATCTAAATATGAATGCATGACTGAAAATAAAGCCTGAAATGAAAGATTTAGGATTGCACTACCTTGGTAGGGGTCTGCACTCTCTGAGTGTATTTCTAATCTTACAATTAATTTCAATTTGTCAGTTTTCTCCCACAAGTTTACATGTGCTTGCTCCAAGATACATGACAGTGCCCTCTTTCTCATACATCAGCATGTTCATGGCCATAATTTGCTTATGACACTGATTAACAAGTGATGAAGAGGAATGCCATCCCTCCCACTTAAGGAACACAGCCAATTCTGCATTCTTGGACTTCTGGTCCCAGGGCTGTGTTATCTTCTCCATCTCTCTCTCTCTCTCTCTCTCTCTCTCTCTCTCCCCCTCTCTCTCTCTCTTACACACACACACACACACACACACACACACACACAAACACACCCACAACCACATACACACACACACACACACACACACACACACACACACACACACACACACACACACTTACCAGTGCAATCTCTATGTTCATCCAATTATTCAAGAAACTTTGGATACCATTAAATAAAAAAAGCTGCTTCCTTTTCCCTTCCTGACAGTTTATATACATTATTAATACAAACTACTGGCAGCTTAGTGACTTATTTGACTTATTTGTATGATATTAAGCATAACATCTATTTTGAAAATGATATATGATATATAATGATAAAGCACTGGTCTGAGGAACTTGAAAATAAGTTTTATTCAATATGGATGACGACGGCAGGTCTGTAAATAATTTCTTTGAGCAGATATTCTGATTTTTAAGGGTAGTTAATGAAAAATCCCTGATGGAAAAATAAATTAGAGATGTGATGACACTCCCGATATAAGACTTCTCTCTCACACACAGAGCAGAAAAAGACACACTGCTGCCTGCTTCCTCTCCAGGGAGGCTGCGGAGATTGTTGTTTTATTCTGTTTTCACACCTTAAAAAAGAGACGGAAGCCAGCGCACTACAGTGGAGAAGGAAAAGAACTCCGGTATAGAAGATTATACTCTGCATTAGTTAAAAATAAGAATGGGTGCTCTGCAATGGCCTGGCGAGCTGTCCGGGGTGTACTCTGCCCTCGCCCAGAGTCGGCTGAGATGGGCGCCAGCCTCCCCGTGACCCTAATTAGGATTAAGCGGTTCAGAAAATGACATGACAAGAATGGGTGCTGTGACCTGGAAATGCTATTTTATTAACCATAACAATAAACATATTGGAAAAAAGAAAAAAAAAAGAACCCAGGCAAAACACTAAGCATCAGAGTGCAGCTGTGATTATTGTATAGTTAATATAAGTTATAAAATAAAATACAATTATAAATAACTGAATAAAAAAGAGTTACATATTTGTATATATTACACAGTGATTTAGTGGGTAACACGTTCGCCTCAAGAGGGTCCTGGGTTCAAGTCTGGGGCTTGGTGAGGGCCTATATGTGTGGGCTTTGCATGTTCTCCCTGTGCATGCATGGGTTTCCTCCAGGTAGTCTGGTTTCCTCTCACAGTCCCAACATATAGATATTAGGCTAATTGACTGTTACAATGTGTGGAATGTGGAATGTGTGTGCCCCTATATGTGAATGTAAATGGTTGTGTGTGTTGGCCCTAGGATAGACTCGCAAGATGTTTAGGGTATACTCACAGGGGGGCAAATAGATTAGGCTGAGATGGGCTCCAGCCTCCCTGTGACTCTAGTAGGATTACACAGTTTAGAAAATGATTGAATAAATTAATGAATCTGTTCATGAGGTGAAAATTTAGTTTTAGGCCTGCTCTCAGCTGAACGCCATGAATATTTATTTATATTAGTTAATGGCAGCACCCGCTCTTCGAAGGAGGGGCACCACTCCCGAGGAACTTGGATATTTTTGTCACTTTCCCATCAATATTGCATTGTGTCTGCTATATTAGGGTACAAGCTGCATCACGACACCTGCTGACACGAGTGAATCTGTGATCTCATCTTTCACAGCTCAATATCTTCAGTTCACTATGAAGCTGTTTTTATGCTGTAAAACAGCTTCAGAGAAATTCCCCACAACATTTCATAAATCTTAAGAAAAAAATATTAGTTAAATAGAAAACGCTAATATTTATACTTACTTACTTATGTAATATGGAAGCCCATTTATGCCACCAATTCATTCATTCATTCATTTTCTAAGCCGCTTAATCCTAATGCGGGGAGGCTGGCACCCATCTCAGCTGACTCTGGGCGAGGGTGGTGTACACCCTGGACTGCTCCACAGGCCATTGCAGGGCCAACACATACACAACCATTCACACTCACTCTCACACCTAGGGACGACTTGGAACAGACAATTAGGCTACTGCGCATGTTTTTGCACTGTGGGAGGAAACCGGAGTACCCAGAGGAAACCCACACAAGCACAGGGAGTACATGTAAACCCCACACAGAAATGCCCTGAGCTGGGAGTTGAACCCAGGCCTTCTTGCTGTGAGGCGGATGTGCTAACCACTCCACCACCGTGCCGCCTTGCCACCAATTCATAATTATGAATTAATAAGTCAAAAATTTGAAATGCTGTCATGATTATAAGATACTAAGAACTTTTTTCTAGTGGTAGAAATGGTCTTTCATACGAGAACTATCCCAAATAATCCTGACAAAATCTTTCCATGAGGCCTGACTCCGCATTCTTTACGATTCTGCAGTCCAGTGTCAGCTTTGATGCTATCAACATATGTAGTTCTCGGTCTACCCTGATTTGGATGTTTGTGCTCAGTTTCCGAAACAGCCCTTTTAAAGCAGGTTCTTCATTGTGATGAGAGCAGTGACCAGACAGTCTTTATTTTCTCTTATGTATTGTATCACTGACTCAGGGGAGGCTCCTGTATACTTCCTGGTTGGTCATGTGTTGCTGCACATTTAGAGCTGTTCACAGCATTCTGGTGTAACATCTGTTTTTCCAGCTTCCTTGTCTATGTTCATGTTTCGCTGCCATACAGTAAGACAAAATCTACAGAATCTGTGTAATATGCTCAACCCATGTATGACCAGTTCAAGTAAAAAAGCAACCTCATCTCTCAAGTATAAAGTGTTCTTGTGTGGGGATTATGCGGAAGGGATGTACAAATATAACAAATAGAAAAAAAGCACTGCTTCTCATAGAAAAGAGAATTACGGTTCAGACTGAATACAAACCTTGAACTGCACATTCTATCACACATTATGCAGTGCCTTGCTCTGAAGGAACCAGGACGCTTTTTCAAGTGGGTTTAGAAACAAATGATGAGTCATAGCCCACCGTTAGGAAAAAAGTGGCCAGTATGTATTTCTGACCAGCACTCAGTTTATATAGAACCCAATTTCAAATCTGTATTCAATTCAGTGCCATAAGAGTAACATTGCTCTAAGCAGACATTAAAAGAGCTTCATACAGCAGCATTTCAGGAAAACCTCAATTAAAAGGCACATAACAAGGTTTGAAAGATGTATTTTTCATGCATGCTTTCATGAACCGTAGCCTCCACATAACCGCTGCCTTAGGAAATGAGTTTATCTTTCACTCATTCATTCTTACAGCTGCAGAGCTGCTTAATCCTACTAGGGTTAAAGGGAGGCTGGAGCCTATCTCAACCAACTCTGGGCAATGGTGGGGTACACCCTGAACAGCCTGCCATCACAGGGCCACAAACACATGCACACACACACACACACACACACACACACACACACACACACACACACACAACCGTTCACACTCACACCTAGGGATTGCATTGTCTTTGGACTGTGAGAGGAAACTGCGGTACTTAGAGGAAACCCACACAAGCACAAGGAGGACATGCAAAGTCCACATAGACACACCCTTGCCGTGCCTGGGATTCAAACCCAGGACCTTATGTTTCATTACTTAGTAATTATTATTATTATTTTATTGCAAAACTGTATAAATTCCACAAGGGAAATTATTGCCCCTGCATTTAACCCATCCAAAGTGAGCGCACACACACGTACACACACTCGGAGCAGTGGGCTGCCACACACTGGGGCACCTGGAGAGCAGTTGGGGGTTAGGTGCCTTGCTCAAGGGCACTTCAGCCATGAAGGTGGAGGAAGGGAAGGTGCAGCTCACTCCCCCACCGCCACACATTTGTCCTGCTGGTTCGGGAATCGAAACCGTGACCTTTAGGTCCCAAACCCACTTCTCTAACCATTAGGCCAGAGCTGCCTCCCCTAAAAGGAGAGTTCATTGTTATGCTGATGATACACAGTTATATATTTCAGCAAAGCTGGATGAGAGGCACCAGCTTAATAAAGTTGAGAATTGTGTAAAGGACATTAGACACTGGATGATTACTAAATTCCTCTTAATAAACTCCGATAAGGCAGAAGTACTTGTACTAGGATCACAGGCAGCTAGAAATGAGGTTTCTGATTATGTAGTAAGTTTGGATGGTGTTTCAGTTTCGTTGTGTGTAGCAGTTAAGGACCTTGAAGTGATTATTGACCCTGGTCTTTCATTTGAAGCTCATGTAGATAACACTACTCGGACAGCCTTCTTTCATTTCAGAAATATTGCTAAAATAAGAAATATGATGTCACTGCATGATGCGTAAAAACTTGTTCATGCTGTTGTTACCTCGAGATTAGATTATTGTAATGTGTTACTGTCTGGATGTTCTAATAGGTGCATAAACAAGCTCCAGTTA
>JAQMYF010000016.1:7704629-7719254 GCA_030014195.1 Neosilurus mollespiculum
AATCTCCATTAATTTTCTAATGGCCTCTTTAAATAAATATTACATGACATGTCCATAATAGAATGAAGCGAGACTCTTAATGCCAAGTACAACTGAGTTTAGAATCACTTCTATAAATGTGTTTCTCATCCACCTCCAGGGAGGCTCCTGGCTCTAAGCCCTGATGTTTCTGGCTGCCTTAACACTTGCCTTAAAGTATGACTCATTATGATTGAGTCTCTAAAATCCCTTACTGTCAATCTCTACACCGCTTATGAAGATTCACTTCCATTTTTGCTCTTTTCACTGTGATATGACAGCAGCATCGAGGTTAAAATGTACAGGGATTACAGAACCTTTGATAAATTATTCTGAAATGTTGATATCATCAGTGTTAGGCTTTATTGATATTAACTGTGGGATCAGAAACAGTTGTAATTCCATGAGATGTGTTCTTTGAAAATGTTCATATTATTTCATTTACTGAGTTGATATATACGGGGAGAACGTTTAAACACCGCACAGAGACTCCCTCGCCTGGAACAGCGATCAAACTCAGGATCTTCTTGCTGTGAAGCGGTCATATAAACCACTATACTATTGTGCCACCCAATCCAAAAATGTTTTAAATCATATTTATGCAGAAATACACTCATTCTGACTCACTTATTTGCTGAACTGTTTCATCCTGGTGGTAGGGTGCTGGATTACTGATCCCAAGGTCGGGGGTTCAAGCCCCACTATCAGCGGGTTATCACTGCTGTCCCCCCAGCAAAGTATACCAGAACACCGAAACATACCAGACCATCGCAGGGCAACACACACAACTACTCACAACTAGGGGCAATTTGGAACAGCTAATTAGCCTAACGTACATGTTTTTGGACTGTGGAAGGAAACCAGAGTACTCGGAGGAAACTCGCGCAAGCACAGGAAGAACATGAAAACTCCACACAGAAACACCCGAGCCCAGGACTTAAACCCAGGACGTTCTTGCTGTGAGGCCGACGTGCTCACCACTGCACCGTTATCAAACATATTTGTGCATAAATATATAAAATTCTTAATGGTTTACAAACTTTTAAGCCCTTGTAGTTTTAAGTCTTGGACAGCTTTTAGCTGGTCAAACTAAGCTGGATTTCTCCAGTGCATTACTGCTGGCTAAGCTTGCTACCTGACTAGGTATTCCCTTTCTTTTTCCAGGAAAAACCCCCTTGGGTATAGCTCCAAGGAGAAAACACACAGTGCCTTCCAGTACATACACATGCTCCAACCATTCAGCATTCAGCCAAACCTGAAATAGATTTATTCAGCATTTCTTTACCACTTGAAGTTGCTTCTGTCCACATCTGGGCTAGAAAAACAGGGTCTACATGGGATGGGTAACAAAATGTACCACTTCTGGCTGCCATCATAAACACTCATTCACTATCAAACTGCTTAATTCTACAAGGGTCCCAGGAGGCTGGAACCTATCACTGGGGTACACCCTGAACAGCTTGCCAACCATTGCAATGCCAACACACACAACCATTCACACTCACCCTATGTGAATCTATGGGGCAACTTGGAACAGCCAATTAGCCTACTGTGCATGTCTTTTGACTGTGGAAGGACACCGAAGTACCTGGGAAAAACCCACGCACTGGGATAACATGCAAACTCCACACAGAAACGCCCGAGACCGGGACTCGAACCCAGAACCTTCTTGCTATGAGGCAGCATGCTAACCACTACGTGACCTTACTGCTGCTTTGCCCGCCTGTTAAAATCACAATTATAATAATCGAAAAATAATGTTATTGAAATCCATGCATGCAAAGTGTATCATGATCAACTGGTTGCTGGCGGAGATAAGCTTCCTGATCCGTCAGCATTCCCTGATAAAAACTGAGAAATTCTGCATGCACGCCGCTGGTACCAGTTATCTATCACTTAAACATTTAAAGTGGAAAACAGTAGGCTTTAATATCTCGGAAAAACTACCATCAGTAAAGTTCTCCTGGTTTTGTTATGGGTACGGTAGCTGTTAAATAATCCTCTGGAAAGCATGTGAGTTAGCAAGTAGTGAATTTTAAGGCTCATTCAGGGTCCTTTGCCAGTTAAATTTTATGTTGCTGTCCTTCTGAAATTGGTATAAATGGTTGCATGAATCCTGCACTCTGGAGCACAACAGTTCACAGGCGTTCTGTTTATCATGTTAAAATAGCAAAGAATAAAATTCAGTAATTCACATGTGAACTGAACACAGTACAGACTTTGTTTTCTTTTGCCAACCCAAAGAATCTGGTTCACTGGATCAGCTGTGACATCACCGTTCTAAGGATCTATTGCTTTGCATCCTGAAATGAAGACACATAAAAATATTTTTCCAGTTGTATTTACCAAATTCATCTTAAAACAGCCAAGTTAAAGATACAGCAGCAGTTCAGGAAACAAAAAACAAAGAAACAGAATCACTGAGATGGTAAAATTATATGTCACCCTGTTGATTGGAGTGGGTCCACTACCTGTGATTTGTAAATTGTCAGGCATCTGCCTGAAAAAAACATCTAGAAATCATCAAGACGTGGGAGATTGGGAGATGACCTCAGGGTTCTCCATTAGAATGAGGAGCAGAGGAGTCTATAAAACAGCACACCTCCAATTCTGTACACAACTAATACCATTAGTAAAAATCAATCACACTACAAGATGCGACCAAATAAACCATAATTAATTCATACTATTAATTATTAAGAACAATTTCAAACTAATCGGTACGCCATCAAAGTGAATTGTTTTAGATTTGATACAGTGTTGCAGGATGGGTGAAATAATTACCCTCATGTGCACACATGGATAAGAAAAGGTCAAAGCCATCAGGTGATTAGGGAACAAAAAGAAAAAAGAGCAGAAGAAACTACCAAAAGATAAAGGCATGTAACTGTAATTTATTTATGGTTTTTAGAAACAGAAATCCCCTCCATTTTAAAGGCAAATAATAAAGGAAAAAGATAATCATAAAACTTAGTGATGCAGGAGAGGCGATGCTGAGGTCTGTTGGAGGCCCAACCCCCTTTTCAACACCTTGATGTTGAAGAAGTGGATGTGTGGTTTCAGTACGATGGAGCGACGGCGCACACAGCTGGAAGATCATTGGAAGTTCTGAGGGAAACGTTTCCGGATCGGGTGATCACGCTGCGTGGTGGTGTCTGGTGGCGGCCGGTTCCTCTCTCCACGCCCCTTGTGATTTTTTTCTGTGGTGCTACCTTAAATCACGAGTGTATCCTCATCCACCCCAAACTCTTGAAGCCCTTAAGGTTCCTATTCAGCAGGTGATCGCCGCTGTTCCACCCGACACGACCCTTCGAGCCACGGCAGCCTTCAGTAATCACCTCTAAGAGTGTATAGACGATGACGACCCCCATCTGTAAGATCATCTTTAAATCATGATGAATAAAACTGTACCAAATGAAGTTTCATATGCAAAACATAATATTTTAATTATCTTTGATGATTTTTTTCTTGCACCTTTGAGATGCGGGAGGTTTTGCTGGGTCACTCTGTAGATGTACTGTCACATGCTGTAACTCTGTATGTGTTAGCCTATGAAGCTATGTTGCTCATTTTTTTCAAAACGATAAGAGTTGAACACGTTATTGGTGAATTTTCATTAAGATTGGCAGCATAAAAGGGTTCTGTGATTGTGTCGTCTTGGTCCTGAACATAATGAGGAGAATTTTCTAAAAGGATGACGAAAATGCATTGCTGATGTTTATTATCCTTTGTAATATATTGAGTTTTCTTGGGTGTCATATACCCGAAATCAGCCAGAGGTTGTCTTGTTCATTTGTAGTGGTGTAATAATTATTATTCATGTAAAAGTCTTCACTGTGCCGCACTGCTGACTTTATGGGCTCGGAAGTATCTGGGATTTAACATAACAGGCTGGAAATGTGTACTGTGGTCAGGTTTATCAATAATCTGGGCCTTATTTGGAAGAAATCAACATATGATCTGTACCAAAGACGAAAAGGACCATCCTTTTACCATCAACAAGTCCATAAGTCAGGGTTGGGTCAGTGCCCTAAACAAAGGTAACTTACACGCCTGTGGTGGCAACATTCATGCAGAAAAGTACACTGAGCACGATCACACCTAGGGGCAATTTGGAACAGACAACCAGCTTAATGTGCATGTTTTGGATTGTGGAAGGAAACCGGCGTACCCGGAGGAAACCCACACAACCAGAGTGTGGGGCTCAAACCCAGCACCATCTTGATGTGTTGCAGACGCGCTTAAGACAATGCCACAAGATCCAAACCCTGGTCCTGTAGGACCCCCTGCCCTGCAGATCAGTGCTTTCCCTGCTCTGTCACACCCACCTCAAGTCATGAGGAGCTGTTCATTTACTAATTAGGGAAAACAGGTGTGTTAGGGACAAAGAAAACACAAAAATATGCAAGGCAGGGGTTCCCCTTTCACTACATCAGTACACTATTCTAATTAACAGCTGCATTTTTGTAAAGTCTCCTTGTGAAAATTATTACTGGTTAAAGCGTTTACTTAATTTAAATGATCCGAATTAGAAAACAAGGCAAGGCCTGCTCATTTCGTAATGTTTTCTGATTACTTGTATGATGTCTCTTTTTTCAGGTGACCTATAAGTTAATATTTACGGTAGACTCTTAGGTGTCTTCAGTCCTTGCCTGAAAAAAACTACAAACACCGCTTAGATTTTGTTGTTTAATGTGGTAGTGCGTTCATATTGTTCTGGAGGAAAGTAAATAACATGTAAATAAAGGAAGAAAAAAAAAGTGGGGAAAAATGAAGAAGAAAAAAAAATTCCGCTCTCAGTAGGTTGACGTGTTACATCAGGACCCCACTACTTCCGGTTCAATATAAACACACCGCTCTGCCCTCATAAGTTTAAAGCATGTAAGTTTTATTGTATTCTTATTTAATATTAATTACACTTTAATGGAGTGTGTATTGTGTGGAAACTGTACCAGCTTGAACGTGTGTCTGTTTGTGTTCCAGGTCTAAAGTAAGTTTTAAAATCACTCTGACGTCGGATCCTCGGTTACCCTACAAAGTGTGAGTGTGAGCTCGGGCTCGAGCCTGTTTCATTCACCTTCTTAAACCAGTCAGTGTAAAATCCCTCCCTCTGTTTCACTGGGACACATTTATCCATTTCCTCCATCAGCTCATTATCTCTCAGCTGTTAGATGGGGTCGTGTGTACTGATCTCTGATTTCACCCGGGTGTAAGTAGTTCTTAATCTCCCCTTCAGATGGAACCATGTGTTTATCAGCTCAGTTTTGTTTTTGTCTTGTGATGAGCAGCAGTTGCTCTGTTCCACCAGTGCTTTCCTGTCCAGGACGCTGTCCCCGTCCTTAAAACCTGTCCCCGTCCATAAAACCTGTCCCCGTCCATAAAACCTGTCCCCGTCCTTAAAACCTGTCCCCGTCCGTAAAACCTGTCCCCGTCCGTAAAACCTGTCCCCGTCCGTAAAACCTGTCCGCGTCCGTAAAACCTGTCCGCGTCCGTAAAACCTGTCCGCGTCCGTAAAACCTGTCCGCGTCCGTAAAACCTGTCCGCGTCCTTAAAACCTGTCCGCGTCCTTAAAACCTGTCCGCGTCCTTAAAACCTGTCCGCGTCCCTAAAACCTGTCCCCGTCCTTAAAACCTTTTGGTCTGAGCTTGACTTTTTAAAGCCGTCGTGAAAGAATCTCAGGAAACTTCATGGTGGAGGAGCTTCAACATCTCACCCCACGAGCTTCTCCCACCCATCAAGTATTGCCCCTCTACCATATAGGACCACCGTCAACCAGGGAGCGGTGTACGCATGCACACGCCCCCACACTCCATGAAGCGCTGCCCGTGCTGACACGTTCAGATATCCGAATGAGCTCACAGACGCCCAGGATTGGCTGGTGATGGCTGTAAGTGACAGGTGTAGGTGTAGGTGAGCGTATGCCATCCCTCCTTCCTGTGAGACCTTGGCCAATTAGATTCCATGGACTCCCAGCCGCGGATGGGATGCGGCATCAACCTGGATTTATGCCTAATTCCGGTTGGCAGTCACGCACCTTGTCGATGCACCACTCAGGTGCCCATAGTGCTTTTACATGGGCATCAGGTTACGTCCGATTTTCTTATGTATTTACACGTTCCCTTTCAAGTCAGTATCAAGCCGGAAGCTAAAGGGACAACACACAAGCACTCATCCCTAAATCAGTGATTAGAAGCAAAATCTCAGGCGTGGGTGTTCGGCGCACTTTATTTATTTTTATTTCCTATGCTTACAAGTAGGCTTGTAACAATCGATAAAATTATCAAGTAATCGCTCGACTGGAACGGTGACAGCTCTTATCGATCATAAAATCTTACCTAGTGATAATCATTCCCATAGATTTGGTGCGATTCCGTCCGATTTCATGTCATTTCCACGTACTTTTCTTTCTGCTCAGAACCGGCATTCGCCTTGTATTTGTTACGGCGCCATTTTGGTATAAACAGTATTTTGTGCGTGCGCAAAGAAGGTGGCGTGATATCAGTAAAGGGAGCCCCCGGTAAAATCTCTCAAATCTTCAAACTTGCTATAGATATCGGCGTCTCTCTTTTGCCGCCATAAACTTCCACAACTCCCCCTCCTCCCAAGCAACCACATGCGGCACATTGCGTGTATTTTTTTTAATGTATTTTTTATTGGTTGATGCTAGGAAGGGTTGTTGTGGGTTTTTTTTTTTTTTTTTTCCACTTTCTGCTTCTGTGCTACTTTGCTTAGCATAGTCCGGTTTTACCGCATCACACGCGCACCAAACATGATGAGAAAATTCAGGAAAAGCAAGGCGTAAATTATTTATCATAACTCTGATTTTACTTGGCCCATCAGCACCGTTTAAAACTGGTATATAGTGTGAAGTCTGCACTTCTGAAACAAGTTGAAACGGAGACTCGGCGTGACTGTGTTTTACTGCTACGTCATGTTAAATCGGTCACATGATTTGGACGCACCGGCGCATCCAGCGACTCTAGAAGGTTCGATTTTGCTTGATATTGCTCGATTATTGATGCTCGAGTGCAGTATCGACAGCCGAGTTACATGATTAATTTCAAGGCTGTAGTAAGAAGAAGAAGGAAGAGAATCACATTTTTCTTTTTTGTTGAGGAAACGTAAACCACTGCAGAAGAACCGCTTATCTGCCATGAAAGTCTGAGGTAGAACCGAATAACCCTGATGGACGCTACTGCACACGTATAAACCCTCCTACTTGACACCGAGTGTGTTCAGATAGCAAGATGTACCCAGGACAGGATGATCTGGAATAACTTGCACCACCCCAAAAAGGAGAGCAGTTGCACCCACCGGTGTCGAGTTATTCCAGAAGAATTTCTCAGGATAAATATATGAAGATATCATGGTAACAATTTTGCACAAAACAGGGAGGGGGTTTGGGTTGATTGGCGATGGTTGGTTCTTCTTCTGCTCAACCACCTCAAGGCCAAAAAGGAGACACGAGTCCCTCTGCTTTTTGGCAGCTTCAACCAGTCTGATTATTTTTCTCTAACCTCTCATCAACCAGCTGTTTCCACATTTAGAGGTGTGGGTGAGCCTGTGGACGCGTACGCATCACTCTGCACAAAATGCATAGGATGTGTAATCAGTATCTCCCTGTTCTTGCGTGGGTTTCCTCTGGGTACTCTGGTTTTCCCCCCACAGTCCAAAAATATGCACAGCTAATTGGCTGTTCCAAATTGCCCCTAGGTGTGAGTGTGATTGTGAATGGTTGTGTATGTGTGTTGGCCATGCAATGGCCTGGCGAGCTGTACAGGGTGTACCCTTCCTTCTCCCAGTGTCCACTGAGATGGGCACCAGGCTCCCTGCGACCCTAATTAACATTAAGCGGCTTGGAAAAAGAATGAATGAAGAAAATCAACCGCCACCATCCAGCTCCACTCAAGAGAAAAGTGTGTTGATCCAAAATCGGAGGCCTAAGCTGACCGGATTTGTTAGATAAGAAAGAACCACTACTTCCAACATCGCCCTGAATGCGTCTGACTCAGCGGCGAGGGAATAAAGTTGGAAAATATATGTAGAAATTCCTGAAAAAATGAAATGGATAATGAGCACATGATTACCAGAAACTGTTTACCCAAAATATGGTCATGAAGTTACTGTGTGGGCGTAACCCCTGGTGTCGTCAGTGTGTTACATCAATGCATTCACTATACTAAGTTATCGAAAATATTTAAGTAAATGGCCCCCTAGTGGTTGTCCTGCAATTACTTCTGAGCACTGTATTTTTTTCTCCTGGCACATTCTGGGTGAGGTCCATCTCCTTGCCCTAGTACACGCTGTTACAAAATTCTTTAAAACTCTTGAATCCAGATCACACCCAAAATTTTATAAGTTCTTCGTCAACCCAAGCTCACATTTGGGTAAAATTTCATGGACATACACAACCGATCTTATAAGCTCTCGCCCCCCCCCAGGTGAAGGAAACGATCTAGTTGCATGAACAGTTGATGCTGAGTGGCAGCAGACTACGCCAACCAGCTAACACAGTCAACGCCAACCAGCTTCACACTGTCCTTACTGTCGTCTCCAAGATTAACCACCTTGTGTTAAGAAAATGGAAACTAAAAAAAAAATCAAAGTTCAAGTTAACTAGAAAAGGTGGAAGTGATAGTACCCCTTTCATATACAAAAAGCGTTCATGTTCGGATAAAACTAAAAGATGCATAATATATTTTTAGCGCTACTCAGTCTTCCTGCAGTCAGTGAAGTAGCATTTACAGTAACAGGTGCTATGTGTACATTTACAGTAACAGGTGCTATGTGTACACTTACAGTAACAGGTGCTATGTATTCCCACCTGATGAAAATGCATCGATGCGTATGATGTGATATACATACACTTTTTCTATTCTCCTTTTCTAATGTGCTATTTTCTTTCCTTGTTTTATTATTGTTATTATTATTATTATTATTATTCGCTCTCACATGTAAATGTGAAGGCGGGGTGGTACAGTGGCGTTGTTGTTATCGCGTTGGTGCAGCTTCTCAATCATCCAGGTCATTGTAATCCTTGAAAGCCTGAGTCGAGGCAACTGGACTTCTTTTTGTGGTTTTTGAAGACGTTTCACTTTTAATCCAAAAAGCTTCTTCGGTTAGAAAATCTGGTGGAAGGTTCCAGCCTTATATAGGCTGAGGAAGAAACTCTCAAGTCACATGCAAATCACTGTCCCACACATCCGTTCCATCGCTCGTTAGGGTCCTTTGTCCACTAGGGTTGTTTACCTGGTCTGCATATGGGGTCGTTTGGTCACCTGAATCAAGGTGTGGAGTGGAGTGAAACCTCTTGGGAAGGAGATCCAGGGCTGCCTTGTAAGTGCTCGGAAGGTGAAACCTCAAACCGCCTCCTCAGTTTAATGTTGGTCTTTCCTTCTTTACATAGACGGCTTCTTTTACTCCTCTTTCGGACCATCTCTCTTCCCTGTCCAGAATCTGTACACTGCTGTCCTCAAATGAGTGTCCCTTGTCCTCGAGATGTAGGTGGACCTCTGAGTCTTGACCTGAAGAGGTGGCTCTCCTGTGTTGCGCCTTCCGTTTGTGCAGTGTGTTTGGTTTCTCCTATGTACAGGTCTGAGCGCTTCTCACTGCACTGGACTGCGTACACAACGCCGCTCAGCTTCTCTTTGGAAGTTTTGTCCTTGGGGTGAACCAGTTTTTGCCGACGGTGGTGTTGGGTTTGAAATTCACTGGAATGTCATGTTTAGAGAAAATCCTTAAATGTTTCTCAGACACTCCTGCCACATATGGAATGGCGACATTTTTGCTTCTGCTCTTCTTCTCCTCTCCGTTGGATTTCTGTGCTGATTTGATAAAGGCCCCGTTTGGATATCCGCGGGTTTGCAGAGCTTTCTTGACGTGTTTTTGTTCTTTTTCTTTCTCCTTCGTCTTGGTGGGAATAGTTTCAGCCCGGTGCTGCAGGGTTCTGATGACAGACAGTTTGTGTTCCTGTGGGTGGTGTGAATCATAAAGCAGGTACTGGTCAGTGTGTGTTGGTTTCCTGTAGACTTCAGTACTGAGACTTCCATCCACCTCCATGTGTACAACACAGTCCAGAGAAGGTAACTTGTTAATATGTGCATCTTCTCTGGTGAACTTGATGTTGCTCTCCACTGAGTTAATGTGCTCGGTGAAGTCCTCCACTTCCCGGGTTTGGGTTTTCACCCATGTGTCATCCACGTATCCAAACCAATGGCTCGGCGTTCCCTTGTAGGAGTTGAGTGCTCTGCTTTCTTCTTCCTCCATGTAGATGTTCGCAACAATGGGTGATACTGGAGAACCCATGGGCACATCCTTGTTTTTGTTTGTAGAAACCATCTTTATATTTAAAGTAGGTGGCGGAAAGTCCAGCAGGTCACAGATCTGGTCTGGAGTGAAAATGGTCCTGTTGTTTAAGGATCCGTTTTGTTCCAGTCTCTCTCTGACGGTCTCCACTGCTTCCCCTGTTGGAAGAGCTGTAAGTATTTACGGGCCGAAAGTAAAGCCACTGAATCCACCTGATCTGTTGTCTGGACCGTTCCTCGCTATTGTGTGATTGGACCGTTTCTTTCTAATTTCGCATGCAAGTAGCCTGCACTATGGAGAGGTGCTGAAAAACCAGTGGAGAAATTCTTGAAGGTGGATTGAAAGGCAAGCCTTCCAAAGTCTCCTGTTACACATGAACATATTTTCATCATCGGGTGGTTTTTACTTACATTTTCAAAGTTGCAGTCAAATTAAGGAGTTTTTTTTTTTTTTTTGTAACAACAATAACGTGTTTAGATGTGCAAATATGTATACGATGTATGCAAGCTTATATTAAGCTTGGGTTTCATTTCCCTTTAAATTAGTTTACTTTAAAAAACAGAGGAATAAATTAAATTGCAGTAAATTGAACATTATGACGAGTCTGCAGTAACTGCTGCTCAGAATTTGCTCAAATCGACACGTTTCGATATATACGTGTGATTCAGAATATATACGTGTGAGAGCTGCGTCTCTGTGTCTATTTACATGCTCTAGTTATTATAATTATTGTTATTATTGCGCAAGTCGCTTTACATTATGGCCGTGTGAGTATTTGGGGTATGTAGGTTTAATTAAATTGCATGTAATTTCGGTTTCCCTCACACAGGAACACACCCTCCAAGTACTCCCCTGCTTTACTTTATAGTAAGCAAAAAGCAGTTCAGTGGAGTCTGCATGCTGTCGGAATACTCGGTGCGGTGCTTGCATGTAGGTTTCACGGGTAGACAGGACTTAAATTTGGCTACCTGTTTTTGCGACTGTGTATAATATAAAGAGTGAGAATGTCCTGTGAGTGGTAGATAAATAATAATTATTATGAGCTGCTGTGTTGGAATGATTGCCCAACCTGCCGACCACATGAACAGAGAGCTTTCATGCTGCAAACAGTTTTAATCAGCGTGGACGTCGTGTGCGGGGTTATTGTCCATGTTACCATGACAACAAGGAGTGCTTGAGCTCCATCCAGTCATTGCATTCAGCTTTCTAACAGCAGGGCCTGTTTAAATGATTATTAAAATACTGTAATATGTACGTTTGTCTGCTCTATTTTCAAAATCATTTTTTTTTAATAATACAAAAAAATTAAAAGCTAATTTTAAATAAAAATGTATTTAAATGTTTTATTTAATAACTAATAAATGAAATGGAGTAAATGAGTGGAGCTGATTTAAGTCTATGCAACAGGAGCAAATCTAAAATCCGGTGCGATCTAAAATCACATGTAGTACACAGCTTTTGTACCAACCCAGATGATGTGCTGAGAAAGTGTTTAATAAGGCAGGTCCTCTCTACCTGCCAGACCACGTTTCAGGAAGGGCTGTACACCTAAACACATCAAGATCTTCAAGGCATTGAGAAAAGCCCAACAATCAACTATTTTTATAAGATGAACCAAATCAAACCAGAGACTCGAGGAAGATCCAATACATTTGTGAAGGCGGGGTCTGACGCCGGGGGAAGAGGTTATCACATCCCCTTGCCGTTGGGTGGCTGAGCACTGCCAATCACTGGCGAGTGGTTGTCGACTTAAAAGAGCAGACTGGGCTTACTGGGCTTACTGGGCTCCATCTGGTCATGGGGATGTAGTCTTGCTCTGCCGGGTCTGCAGCTCTGGGTGAGCTAACGATAGCAGAAGAAAAGCGCCATCAGAATATACTAACTTAGCGATTATTTGTAAGGAAAGGGGACGGAAATTTGACTATTGGTGCCTGGGTCCCTGTATACCTTCCTGTCCATGCAGGGACTGGCAAGAAGGGAGGGGCGGAAGTTGATTGAGGAGATGCAACAGCAGCAGGATCCTCGGTGTGGAATAATATAACAAGACGACAAGAAAAGCACCTTAGGCCAATGCTGGCCTGCCTCCCATCATGTAGGCACTTTGAGGTAATATTGCTGAAATGACCTCGATCGAGGAGCCGGCTGTCTTTGGACATTGGTACTGTATGTGCTTTGATATTTTCTCTTTGGTACTGGGAGGTAATGCTGACCCTTTCTGCTGGCTTCCACCACAAGGATATTTCAGACTTATGGGAAACACATAATCACCTGTTAATCCAGTGGTTCCAGTTCCCTCGTCAGCCTTGGCAAAAAAAAACAAAAGAAAAACACCCTTCAAGTTCCTAGGTCACCAGGGGATTAATTAAGATATTCACTATATTGTTTCCTCCCATTTCCTCATGACACCATAACAGCAATGAATAAAAGGTTTTCTGTGTCAGTCAGGATGGGGTATAGTTAAACAGTCATGAATGGTGGCGTCCTCACGGATGGATAGGGTCGTTAGCATACCTCTGTGTACCGTAGGTCCCTAAAAAAGGATAGATGAACTCAACATTTTCAGAGTTTGGCCTGTAACCTAACAACAATCATCACTTTCCTAAAACATTCAGTTGTAGTGTGAAGCCTAGCTCAGATGTAAGCAGTCACGGGTGAATGTACTAGGGAATTTTAGTTCGAAGGTAATTGTATATATTTTCGGAGGTAGTTGATCGAATTTGAGGTAAATGGTCTGTTTTCGTAGCCTCGAAAAAAATTTTAACCTCAAAATTTGGTGCGAATTCAGAGTGGCTCGAATACAAGCGAAGAGCTTCGGAAGCAGTTCCGTCCTTCTTGCTTATTTTTGAACGGCTCAGGCGACTGATTTTTGCACATCACGTGACTCCGCCACTTTTGACAAAGAAAATCCCACGAAATGATGCACAGGTCATGCGAATTCGCCCGTTTTATAAAGAGGCGGCCGGCGGGAGTCCTGTGCACCTCCTATTTACACTTTCCTTTTCAAACAAAAAAATAAAATCTACATATTTCCTAAACACAACGTTCCTCTTGCCATCTCTCACACGCATTATAAAAATAGAATATTATTTCTAAATGTAAATGGCTGTTCCGGTGTCAGTGTAGGAACAGAGGAACGCGCATCTCATATCTGTTCATTTGTGCTAGGATCTGATTCGTTGGGATGTATTACAGGGGACATATGGGAAATGTATAAAGAATATGAAGTGATCTATTGCTATTTTTATTATTATTATTATTTTTTTTTTTTTTACTTTTCCTGGAATCAATAGTTCAATTTGGATTTCCCAGGTAATCTCTCCTCTGATATAAAACGCGATTTTTCCCCCTATCAGCGCGAGTCGCAAAGCTGATTTTGTCTGTTATGGTGTCTAAAATAAATAAGTCCCCAGTAGGAATCTCACACACACGTCCACACTTCAGCTTCAAACCAGTAGTGCAGGCTGAAATAGCGGCTGTCCCATAAACCAAAGCTGAGCAGTTCACGCTGGAATACACAACTAATTCAGCCGCACCCACTGGACTCGCGACAATCGAATGGAGGTTACATGTAAAATATACAGAGAAAAAAGTGCAAAAGTCATTAAAGAAAGCATTGGATTTGTCTTATTTGCATTTTAAGGGCAGATTCAGTATAATTCATGACACACAGCCAGTGCAGGGTCACGTGATAATCTATATCTACCAGTCGAAACCGAAAACGTCCTAAAAAAAGTTGCACCCTGTTTCGCGGCTACCAGTGGATCATTTTCTTTCACCAAGTTTTTGTCTGTTGGAAGTCTGTTCACGCTCTCCGGCTGGGTGTGACTGCTGTCCTCAAGAAAATTGTGATTATATTTTATTTGTGCTGCTGGTTTAAGTTTAATCAGAATCAAGTCAATGGAAATTTTACAGGAGTAGTTCCGTATGATGTATTGATTTATTTTTTGGATGGTGGCGGCGTTGCGTGCTTAGTGAAATGGATTCCCTCAGCTCCCAACTATCATCCGAAACAGCGCAGCTAACAGACTGCAGTGGATTTTTGTTTAAAGATGATCATCTTGGCTGTAAACGTTCCCTTGAGAAGTACACTGAACTACAATATTTTGTTGGACCGGCTTTAATTTTAATTACAGCATGCGTACTGGGGTTAACGTCTCGCGTCGTTAATGTTTCTCATGCTTCTATTTGAGCCTGGATTTTTAAGTCCAGTTTTATTGTATAGTTCTGTGTGTGTGTGTGGTCTAGCTATTCATCACAGTGTGGGGACATAAATCTGTTTACACAGTCACATTATGGGGACTT
>JAQMYF010000016.1:7751704-7764339 GCA_030014195.1 Neosilurus mollespiculum
CGTACTACGTTTTCTGGATTTAAGCGTACGCCATTTTTCAGTAAGAATTCCACGCAAGTCTTTGTACATGAGGCCCCTGGAGTTTGCCTGTAGTGTTATATAGGCACTGTGTTATAATGACACTGAAAATGCAGATAGTAAAGATAATTTCATACCTGCACTGTACTCGCCCTATAAACACAAGCAACATAACAACTGTACAGAAATGCTATTCACTCAAAGGTGTTTTCTCAATGAATGTTTTGCAAGCGGGCGGCATGGTAGTGCAGTGGTTAGAACTTTCGCCTTACAGCAAGAAGGTCCTGGGTTTGAGTCCCGGGCTCAGTGAAGGAATTTCTGTGCGGAGTTTGCAGTTTTCCCCCCTTATGCTTGTGTAGGTTTCCTCTGGATATGCCAGTTTCCTTCCATAGTCAAAAGACTTTCACTCACTCACTCATTTGCTGAACTCCTACTAGGAATGCATGGGGGCTGGAGCTTATCTTAGCCAACAAAGGCGGGGTATACCCTGAACAGCTCATCAGACCATCGCAGGGCCAACACACTCAGAACCATCCACACTCATATCCACAACTATGGGCCATTATGAAAAGCCAATGAGGTTAACCGGCTGTTCCTAATTGCCCATAGTCGTGGATGTGGGTGTGAATGGCTGTGTGTGTGTTTGCACTGCTAATGTGCATGTCTTTGTACTGTGGATGAAGCCAGGAACTACTTGCTGTGAGGCGGACGTGCGAACCACTATGCTACTATACCGCCCGACATCCATCTTACGCTAACTTAATATTGATTGCCGGTGTGAGTGTTTGCCTTGCAATGTTCTCGTAAGCTTTTCACCCCCACCTTCGCCCAGAGTTGGAATGTCGGGTGAAAAAACGTACAGAAGAATAAGTTTAATAAGAATAAGTGTAAGAATAAAGATTACAATAACTATAGTGTGAGTGCTGCAGCATTCACTCTAAACAGGGTCGCAGGGAGGCTGGTGCTTATCTCAGCACACTCTGATTATACTGATAATATAATCTGATCATTATATTGTTTTATTATCAGTTGATTTTGTATGAATATAAAGGTTTTCTGGTGAAACCACCCCAGCTCACAGGCTTAGTTTCTCTTATACACCTGCTATACAACAATGGTTTCAGAAAGACTTTGTGGTCAGTTCCATTTTATTTCCAAGTCATACCACTGTATTGAAACTTTATTTAATCTACCTGGGAACTGAGTTGGCCTCTATAATATATCATAAGGAATACACAGTAGCTGTGTACCATTAGCCGCAAAAGGCCTGAGACTAAAACAAAAGACACGGCAATAAATGATTATTAATATTTTATCTGTCAGTATACAAACAAATCATTAATACCCAGTGGCGGCACGGTGGTGAAGTGTTTAGCCTCACAGCAAGAAGGTCCTGGGTTTGAGTCCCGAGCTTGGTGAGGCCGTTTCTGTGTGGAGTTTGCATGTTCTCCTTGTGCTTGTGAGGGTTTTCTTTGGGTACTCTGGTTTCCTCCCACAGTCCAAAGATATAGGATTATTAGGCTATTTGGTTGTTCCAAATTGCCCCAGGCGTGACTGTGAGTGTGTCAGTGGTGTGTGTTGCCGCTGCGATGGTCAGGCACGCTGTTCTAGATGTACCAAGCCTTCGCCCAGTGTTAGCTGAGATAGGCTCCAGCATCCCCACAACCCTGGCAGATTCAAGCAGTTCAGCAAATGAATGAATGAACAAATGAATGGTCCTCATCCACCAAAAGGCTGCAGTAACAATGAACTTTGAGTCAGACGGTCTACAAACGCAAAATATCACATTTATTTCCATCCACTACTGTCAGCCAAGAACCGGAAGCTGAGGCTGCATTGGGCAAAACTGGACAGCTGAGGACTGAAAAAAGGGCTGAATCTTGCATTCTGCTGAGGCACACAGATAGTAGGGAAAGCATTTTCCACTAAAAGCATGAATCGATACCCCAAACCTGCCTTGTGTCAACACTCCAGCATAGTGGGTGTAGTGTAATCGGGTGGGGAATGTTTTATTATTTATACACACTTTGGGAACTTCTTGCCCACAAATTACTCACCTCCTAATGGCTACTTTCTGCATGAGTGGGAATGCACAATTCCACAAAGCTAATGTCATCTCGAACTGTTTCAGGAACATCACAATGTTTTCGGTGTTCCTCAGTGGACTTTCTATTCGCCAGATCAGAATCCAATAGAACACCTTAGGGATTTGGTAGAGCATGAGATCCGCAGCATGAAAGTGCACCTGAAACATCTACAGGAATTGCATGAGGAAATGTGTCAACAACCAGAATCTCAAAGGAGTGTTTTGAACATCTTGTGGAATCCAGACATGAAGATTTGAGGCTGTTTTGAGAGTAAAGCATGGCTTTATGTTTTAGATAATTGGAAGTGTCTGTTTTGAAGCCACTGAATTCAAGACAAACATAAAAAAGCATCAGCATGAAAAGATGTCAGAAAAGAACAGAACTGTTATATTCTTTCTATAAAAGACAACACGAATACACTGTGGGCAGGGGATGTTGCAGTCTCAAAGCATCTGGATCCCTTCTTTGATACTGTGAGGAATTCTAAATGTTCTCCTTGGATTTGTGTGGGTTTCTTCCATGTTCTCTGGTTTCCCCACTGGCCAAAAGGATATAAGCAAGTAGATTGTGAGGATGATTGTTATACAGTATGGTGAGGAAAGAACACATCAAGAGCACTCAGAAAGCATAAGCCTCCACCAGACCATACAAATTAAGTATACAGCTCCCCCTGCTGGGCCTGCTGCACTACTACACTTCCAAAAAAGGGGTTTTCAGTGTTAAATTCAAATTGCTGCCAAATGCGAATAAGATCCGAATGAAACTTGACATCAAAGCTTCTGACCCTGAATATACAGAATACATTTATTTTTGTTTTGAAGGAGATATAAATGTTAAACATTATAAGAAACATTATGGGGCAGTGGTGGCCCGGTGCTGGCTTACTGATCCAAAGGTCGGGGGTTCAAGCCCCACTATCACCAAGTCCCCCCAGTGCAGCTAACTGGGACAACAAAGGCCAGCCATGTCTCTCAATGTCTCCGGTGAAAGGCATGTAAAAGAACCATTGCTGTTGCTTGTAAAGAGTCGGCTGCACTGCCATCTGAGTTTTTCTGTCCTGCGATGACCTGGTGAGCTGTCCAGGGTGTATTCTGCCTCTCGCCCAGGGCTGGCTGAGATGGGCGCCTAATTAGGATTAAGTGGTTCAGAAAATGAATGAAGAAACATTATGGTGTGCATGTGTGTGTGTGTGTGTGTGTGTGTGTGTGTGTGTGTGTGTGTGTGTGTGTGTGTGTGTGAGACATCATCAGTGCATGGATTCGTACCACTACCCTTGGGTGATCAACTATCCATCATAAAAATTTTAGATTGTAAAAAAGACTATGGACAGAAAGTTGCTAAAAGACAAACAAACAGACAGACAGACAGACAAACCCACACCAATGAAAACAATGGTGAAAACAAACTTAGCAGAGGTAGATATAAGCTACATTTTTTGGAATCTATGTCAGATTTACTTTTTTTTGTAGGACAGCAGCATCACCAATGCTGGAGAGTGTGCATTCGCAGCATGTCATCAGCGCTGATTAAGAGGCAAATAATAAATACAGTCAAGTGTGTAATGATAGCGAAGAAGTGCATTTGGAGGAGAATCCAACTAACATAAACTGAGTACCGACTGTGTGTGGAGGGTGGGAGTTGGGTGTCTACGTATTCATCACATTGCAGGGACCTGTTAACACAGTCACATTTTGGGGTCCTTGTCCGTTATGGGGACAAAACCCAAATCTGTAAGATGAAAATAAATCACTCAGTAATAAGTGATGAGCATGGGTGAGGTAGTGATTAAGATGTGATTAGCGGTTTCCTCCCCAGTCTAAATACATGCACATTACGCTAATTGGTTGTTCCAAATTTCCCCAGGGTGTGTGTGGGCAGACATTTGAATGGCACCAGTAGAGGGCGGCTCATGAATATTCATAGAATAACATTAATTTCCCACTTCCTACTTGGAGGCCGCTTATGCCCTAATATTGCGTGCTGTTAGCGGCTAGCATGCACATGGGGGTGGGGGGGTGGGGGTGTGAGGGTTCAGATTCCGTATTAAAAGTTATAAGACGTTGAAGTGAAATACTATGATTTTACGCAGTGTGTTGTACACTCTAAAACTAGTTTTGAAAAGGAACCCCCAAACCACGCGTACACTAGCCGCTAACAGTGCGCAACATATTAGGACATAAGTGGCCACCTCCAAGTAGCTAGTGGGAAATAAATGATGACGTTATTCTATGAATATTCATGAGCCGCCCTGTACTGGTGCCATTCTAATGTCTACTGTGTGAGTGTGAATAGTGTGTGTGTGTGTGTGCGTGTGTGTGTATTTGCCCTGTGCTGGACTGGCAAGCTGTTCAGTGTGTACTCTGCCTTCACTCAGAGTCGGCTGAGATAGGCTCAAGCCTCCCCATGACCTTAGTAGGATTAAGGAATGAGGAATGTGTGTGTGTGTGTGTGTGTGTGTGTGTGTGTGTGTGTGTGTGTGTGTGTGTGTGTGTTTGTCGAGGTACACATGCTACTTCTGAGATCCCAGTGATCCTGATGCTCCTGCTCTCTGAATCCTGTGATCTGTCCTGATGTGCTATGACTGGTTGGAGTTCTGATCTTAGAAACCCCTCACTCCTGCTGATGATGATCCATATGTACCCAAATCTACACTCAGAAACTGTGAAGATGACTTTTCACTACTGGTGATTTAAACTCTTTTACTAAAATGATTTAGGACTACAATTCCCGCTGCAGTTATAAGATATCCAACTAGACTTCATGTTAAACTTTAGTAAAGTTTCTGCTACGTGGTTTGTATTTTTATCTGGTTTCACCCAGGATGGGTTTCCCTTTTGAGTCTGGTTCCTCTCAAGGTTTTCTTGCCACCGTCACCATGGGTTTGTTCATTGGGGATGTGTAGGGTTTATAGACAAATATTTAAATTCTTTGCCAAGTTTGTTTTTACTATGTAAACCTGCTTTGAGACAATATCACTTATAAAAAGCACTGTATGAATGAAACTGAATTGAATTGAATTAATCCTACTACTAGGGTCGCTGGAGCCTATCTCAACAGGGTACGTCCTGAACAGCTCGCCAGACCATTACAGAACCAACACACACAACTAGTTCCAATTTGGAACAGTCAATTAGCCTAATGTGTATGTATTTGGACTATGGGAGGAACCCGGAGTACCCAGAGAAAACCCACACAAGCACAGGGAAAACATGAACACTCCACACAGAACACCCTCACCAAGAAACCGTTATATTCATCCGAAATGAACTGGTATTGGAAGACAAATCACATCAGATATTCACTTCTGAACGGGGAACTTTAATTAAATGCCCCAGTCTTTTTTTCATGCTTTGATTACTTTGTATTCGCACTTCATTTACAGCAGTCACCTGAAAAGATGAAAGAAATCCTTCAATCTGCCTCCTGGTGTCATTGAAAAGACCTTGCGAGCAGTATTTACAGGGCATGCTTCTAATCATGTTATCTAATCAGCTGTTTCACTGTCTGGTGTTGGAACTGCACCGTCTTAGATTGCATAACCCTTCATCAGATTTTGAGCTGACAAGACTATCATGTGTTGTTTTTTTTTACCCTCCAGTAACATCAGCTGTAAACACTATATCTGGAACATCTGTGCCACCACCATCGGCTCCACAACAACAGCTTCTCCCCTGTGGCAGTCAGGCTATTCAACACACTGATGCCTTCAAACACCCACTTGGACTAATCAAACCTTTCCCAACACCCACAATCAGGCAAACATCACTGCACGCCTGTATTTTGTAATAATGCTCTGGGACACCTTTTGCTCTTATGGGACACTTTCTTACCTGCTGCTACACAGTTAACATTTCAGAGCCAGTTTACACTGGTTTCTTCAATCCAACACAGTATTGTTATCCTGTCTAGCTAGTGGGCACTGTCATGTATAGTATTTGTTTTATGTGCATTTATTGTGGATTGTTGCACTCTGTCTCACACTAAAGTGTATTTGCACTTGATGTAGACTACGTTTTAATTGCGGTGATCCTGAGCAGAGCCCCATATTTATGGACCATGACTTTGATGGTTGCCCAGTATCTGTGCCATGTACAGTGGTGTAAAAAGTGTTTGCTCCCTTCCTGATTTCGTTTTTTTTTGCATGTTTGCCACACTTTAATGTTTCAGATCATAAAATTTAAATATTAGTCAAAGACAACACACAAAAAACTCAAAATGCAGTTTTTAAGGGAGAAAAACATCCAAACCTACATGGCCCAGTGTGACACCCCCCCCCCCCCTTTAAAACATAACTGTGGTTTATTACACATGAGTTCATTTTCTCTAACCACACCCAGGCCTGATTACTGCCACACCTGTTCTCAATCAAGAAAGCACTTAAATAGGACTTGCCTGACAAAGTGAAGTCGACCAAAACATCCTCAAAATCTAGACATCATGCCGAGATCCAAAGAAATTCAGGGACTAATGAGAAAGAAAGTAATTGAGAAAAGATTATAAAGCCGTTTCTAAAGCTTTGGGACTCCAGCGAACCACAGTGAGAACCATTATCCATAAATGGCGAAAACATGAAACAGTAGTGAACCTTCCCAGGAGTGGCCGGCCGACTAAAATTACCCCAAGAGTGCAGTGACGACTCATCCAGGAGGTCACAAAAAATCCCACAGCAAAATCCTAACTGCAAGCCTCACTTGGCTCAGTTAAGGTCAGTGTTCATGACTCCATCATAAGAAAGAGACAAAGGGGCAAAAAAGGGGCTTTTTGGAAGGTGTGTGTCCCATAACATCTGGCATAAAAGTAACACTGCATTTCAGAAAAAGGAAATCATACCAACAGTAAAATATGGTGGTGGTAGTGTGATGGTCTGGGGCTGTTTTGCTTCAGGACCTGGAAGACTTGCTGTGATAAATGGAACCTTGAGTTCTGCTGTCTACCAAAAAATCCTGAAGGAGAACCTTGGGTTCTGCAGCTGGACAATCATCCAAAACACACCAGCAAGTCCACCTCTGAATGGCTAAAGGAAAAAAATATGAAGACTTTGGAGTGGCCTAGTTAAAGTCCTGACCTGAATCCTATTGTTATGCTGTGGCATGACCTTAAAAAGGTTCATGCTCGAAAACCCTCCAATGTGGCTGAATCACAACAATTGCTCCAAAATTCTGAATTCTTCAAAATTCCTCCACAGCGCTGTAAAAGACTCATTGCAAGTTATCGCAAACGCTTGATTGCAGTTGTTGCTGCTAAGGGCGGCCCAACCAGTTATTAGGTTTAGGGGGCAATCACTTTTTCACACAGGGTCATGTAGGTTTGGATTTTTTTTCTCCCATAATAATAAAACCTTCATTTAAAAACTGCATTTTGTGTTTACTTGTGTTGTCTTTGACTAATATTTAATTTTTTTTGATGATCTGAAACATTTAAGTGTAACAAACATGCAAAAAAAATAAGAAATCAGGAAGGGGGCAAACACTTTTTCACTGTATCTGTATATCAGTTGATTCTGATTGGCTGTTATGTATCACTGATTTGAATCAAGACTGTGAGCAAAAAATAAATAATACAGTTATTATTCCTAACAAAACTTATTCATTCATTCATTCATTTATTTTCTAACCCACCTAATTCTCATTAGGGTCACGGGGAGGCTGGCGCCAATCTCAGCCGACTCTGGATGAAGGCGTGATACACCCTGGACAGCTCACCAGGCCATTGCAGAGCCAACACTCACATAACCATTCACATTCACACTCACACCCAGGGGCGATTTGGAACAGCCATTTAGCCTAACATGCATGTTTTTGGACTGTGGGTGGAAAGCAAAGTACCCAAAGGAAACCCACGCATGCACGGGGAGAACATGCAAACACCACACAGAAACACCCAAGCCCAGAAATCAAACCCAGTCCCTCTTGCTGTGAGGTGGACGCCACCACTATGCCACCATGCCGCCTCCCTAACAAAAATTAACCCCCCAAACAAAAAAAGAGGCTCATGCACTACCACTTAGACTTGCACAAAATAAAAAAAACACAAACTCAGGTAGGCAGGCCAACTTTCACTGAGCTAAACAACACCAAACATTAACGGGAGAACGGAACATGAACTTGTCAAACGGATAATTAAAGTGACAAGACAGGTGATACATATGAAGGCAGAAATCAGCAAGTGAAAGGCGGTGAGAAGAAAAGTGTTAACATTTCCTTCTTTCACTCCAGACTGCTGTTGGGAAACACAGGAGAGAGTTATTTATTTATTTATTTATTCCCTCCAGGGCTGATGTTTCATCTCTTAAAGGAGCTGCACTACTCTTATAACACCAGTAGAGATATGTATTGGGAGCTCCTTTAGACAGAACCTTAATCTATATTACTCCATGTTATTTAATTTATTCATTCATTTATTCATCTTCCGCTTCTTCCAGGGTCGGGTCGCGCGGGCAGCAGCCTAAGCAGTGAGGTCCAGACATCCCTCTCCCCAGCCACTTCCTCCAGCTCTTCCGGGGGGACGCCAAGGCGTTCACAAACCAGCTGAGAGATGTAGTCCCTCCAGCGTGTTCTGGGTCTACCCCGGGGTCTCTTCTCGGTCGGACAGGCCCGAAACAGCACACCAGGGTGGCGTTCGGGAGGCATTCTAATTAGATGCCCGAGCCACCTCAACTGGCTCCTCTCAACACGAAGAAGTAGCGATTCCACTCCGAGCTCCTACCGGAGGACAGAACTTCTCACCCTATCTCCAAGGGAGATACCTGCCACCCCGCGAAGGAAGCTCATTTCAGCCGCTTGTATTCGCGATCTCGTTCTTTCGGTCACTACCCAAAGCTCGTGACCAGCCGGGCCCAGCCTGAAGAGGAGACATGGATTCGCCCTTCCATGGACCCACCACCTGTGAGAGGGGCAATAGGGGTCGGGTGCAATATGAGCCGGGTAGCGGCCGAAGGTGTGGGTTCTGCTGGACCGATCCTCGGCTACTGACTCTAGCTGTCGGGACATTGAATGTCACCATGTTATTTCAGTTTCAGCAATGTATATCTGTGGAGGCACGGAATTTAAACTGATGACAGTCCACACAGAATACTGAAAACTGAGCTACTATGGTCTGCTCTGAAGTTAACTATAGACTGAGTACCCTTAACCCTGCCTTGCAGATTATTGAGCCATTGAGCTGACTTCATGCTTCAAGCCTAGAAAAAAGGCTGCTTTGAACACACAAGTTTATTTGGGTTAGTAAACAGCTGGTGCATTTTACATTTTTCTTCTCTTCTCATGGCTTTATATTTCACCAGTGAATTTTCTCAGTATTCTTTTTCTTCTCTTAACACAGACAGGCTGTGTGCCCTTTCCACTGGAAAGTAGAATTGATCGCATGATCACATCTTCTCAGTTAAGACGCAGCTCACACATTCTTCCGTGGATAGAGGGTTAGACAGGAACAGACTTCTGCTTGTGTTTCTGATATCAGCGAGCTCCCAGGTGGAGCCTCAGTGGGGCAACAGTCATATCTGCCCACCCTCCATGCACACACAGTTAGATCTTATTTTAGATAGCTGCTTGGAATGGAAATCCGCCGTTCCTCTCCATGTTGAGTGAGAACTCTGAGAACACGAGGGGCGAGGGAAGACGCTCTTATTCCATGCTGCTTCACTGCTCATTCTTTTCTTTATTCCTTCCGCGCCCCAGACCCTGTTTTGATTGTGTGAGTGTGTGTGTGTGTGTGTGTGTGTGTGTGTGTGTGTGTGTGTGTTTTCTTTGCATAGTCAAAATTTTGTTCATGTGGCAGAGCTGTAAGGGAGGTACATAAAAGCCAACATTCTTACAGCATGTTTACATCTTTTTCTCTCAAGTAATTAAGGATGCAAAATAGTCCAACATTGCCCTCTTCTGGTTTCTAGGTATGATTTTGCAGCATTTAAAGCGCATTTTGATTGGCACAGGCATATATCTGTGTTTTATATGATAAGATTCAAAAGTTTTAAATATTTTTTCTTTGTATTTGTTTTTTATTTTCCTTTAATCTTGAAATACGACATAAGCAGAAGCTTTTTCATGATTCCCTCACTCACTCATTCACCCAACCGTTTAATCCTACTAGGGTCGCAGGGAGGCTGAAGTCTTTCTCAGCCAACTCTGGGCGAAGAACAGCTCGCCAGACCATCACAAGGCCAACACACACACACACACACACACACACACACACACACATACACACACACACAAATTTTCACATTCACACCTAGGGGCAATTTGGAACAGCCAATAAGCCTAATGTGCATGTCTTTGGACTGTGGGGAAAAAAACGGACTACCTGGAGAAAACCCACACAAGCACGGAGAGAACATGCAAAGTCCACACAGACCAAACCTTTTATTAGCGTCGTGGGGAGGCTATAGCTAATCTCAGCCAACTCACAATAACTCCTAGGGGCAATAGTCAATATCAAATGTGCAGCTTGAACAGCTTGCCAGACCATCGCAGCAGCAACACACACCACTCACACACTCACACTCATGCCTGGGGCAATTTGGAACAGCCAAATAGCCTAATGTGTATATCTTTGTACTGTGGGAGGAAATCGAAATACCCAGACGAAACCCATGTAAGCACAGAGGGAACATGCGAACTCCACCCAGAAACATCCTCACTGAGCACGGGACTCGAACCCAGGACCTTCTTGCTGTGAGGTGGGCTTCCTAACCACTACACCACCATGCTGCCCAGTTTTAAAGTTTTGAAATATTAAAGAAATTAAATGTCCAATATATTTAATATTTAAAAGAGAAGACACTCACTAACTCATTTTCTGAACCTCTCAATCTTATTAGGGTCACAGGAGGCTGGGGCCTATCTCAGCAGACACTGGGTGAAGGCGGGTTACACCCTGAACCAGACCATCGTAGGGCCAAAACACACACAACCATTCATACTCACACTCATATATATGGGCAGTTTGGAGCAGCCAACTAGCCTAACGTGCATGTCTTTGGACTGTGGGATGAAACCGTATTACATAGAGGAAACCTAACAAGTGCCGCCTTCTCTTGGGTGGCACGGCGGCATAGTGGTTAGCATGTCCTTCTCACAGCAAGAAGGTCCTGGGTTCGAGTCTTGGGCATGGTGAGGGCGTTTCTCTGTGGAGTCTTCGTGTTTTCCTCATGCTTACATGGGTTTACTCCAGGTGCTCTGGTTTCATCCCACAATCTAAAGACCTGCACATTAGGCTAACTGGCAGTTCCAAATTGTACTAAGTTGTGAATGGTTATGTATGTGTTGGCCTGCAGTGGTGAGATGGGCTCCAGCCTCCTCGTGATTCTAATAAAGGATAAAGCGGCTCAGAAAATGAGATGAGATGAAATTCTTTGTACAGAGATCAGATGTTTCTAACGGCTAATCCCTTCTGTTGAGGCATGTGCAGCTAACTGGGCTGTTGTTTGTAGGCCATTGAGTTGCCGTCAGCATGTTTCTGCCCTGCGATGGCCTGGGGAGCTGTCCAGGGTGTACTCTGCGCTCGCCCAGAGTCGGGTGAGATGGGCGCCAGCCTCCGGGTGACCCTAATTAGGATTTAGCGGTTCAGAAAATGCATGAATGAATCGTTTGTAATTTTCAGAGTCTGTGCTCTCACATAGACAGTAACTGGTGATCCAAATCAGAGCCAGGTTCCTGGAGCTGTGGTGTCCCAGCGCTAATTTATAGGGCTCCATCTCAAGCATGACAACCATTAAATCCAGGATGTTGGTGAAGCCAGCGATTGCATCTTTATAAAATGCTACTTATGCAATGCACTTGGAGGAGATCACTGACTGCTGGTCAGAATATATTTTTAAAGACACAGAAATTGACTAGAGTTGCATTAGTAAGCACAGGGAATGCAACACAAAGGCACCTCTTTCAGTCACCATCACTTACACTCTGAAGCACAGATGGTCTTGGTATCATCAGGATTCGACCTTGCAACCTTGTTCTCAATAATAAAAAGCTCCATGTTTTTAAAGAGGATGCCGTACATCCAGGTATCCTCAGTGAGAAATATTCATTTAAAATGTATTATGTAATGTACACTGTCATCTGACATAAATATACACAAGCAGCTGCACTAAACATAAGCCTAATGAGCACCACTGGGACTGTTTCTGTGGGTGTTAATGAAAAAGATTGGAAGTGAGGGTTATCTTATACCTGACTTCAGACATGATCAGCCCTTAATTCTTAGGGAGAGATACAGAATTTATAGTAATAGTTTAATTTATAATTAAAAAAATATTAATAAAAATAAAAATGAGGGTGGCATGGTGGTGTAGCGCATCTGATTCACATCAAGAAGGTCCTGGGTTCCAGTCCCAGGCTCAGACATTTTTGTGTGCATGTTTTCCCCCTGCTCATGTGGGTTTCCTTCAGGTACTCTGGTTTCAGCAGAGCGTACCATTCATATCGAGCTTCCTGACCTGGACACTATATACAGAAAGCGGTGCTGGACCAAAGCCAGGAAGATAGTGAAGGACCTCAGCCATCCCAACAATGGACTCTTCTCTCTGTTGCG
>JAQMYF010000016.1:7772144-7784649 GCA_030014195.1 Neosilurus mollespiculum
CTATTATTATTATTATTATTATTATTATTATCATTATTATTATTATTATTATTATTGTTATTATTATTATTATTATTATTATTATTATTATGATCATTATTATTCTTCTTCTTATTATTATTATTATTACTCGCCAGACCGTCGCAGTACAGAGTACTTATTGTTGTAATAAACAATAAAAATAAGAGAATATCAGCTCTCTCAGTGGAAGAAGATGTATGTCTGTAATAATTTGACCGATGACAGTAGTATATTTATGTAAAGAGCTGAATTTTGGAGCAGATTGAGAGGCTCTAACTTTGTGCAGTACCAGCAGGTGGCGCCAGAGCGCTCAGGAGAAAGAACAGATCCGTCCCTGTATTAACGTCCAGTTCGTGATTTAAACCTGCCTGGGTTTAGTAAAAATGTTCAGAGGATGTGTTTTGAGAATGTATTTTATTTATTTGTTTACATCTCTGGAGTATCCGTGACTGCTTTGCTCTCACACTCCTTTGAATTGGGATTTCGGGGTGAACGGGACTCTTAAAGCGCACGAGGAGAGACAGAGCCGGACCCTCCACCAGAGCTCAGATCCTCCGGGATCAAACACACGCAGGTGGGCGTGTCTCCCTTCCCTCTTCTCAATCAGACAAAGCTTGTCCAATAGGATGGCTCAGTGGGCGTGTCTTGTGTACGCACGCTTCTCATACCTCCAGTTAAAAGTCAGTGCGCGCGCCGGCGGAACGAGACCGTCTGGGACGCTTGTGGAGGAGCGCGCGCTGTGTTCCACAAACTTTGTGCTTGTTTTTATTTTGGTCAATGAGAGGAGAGACCCGGCGGAGCGTAAGGAAGCCGTTGTGAATGAACCCCTGGGCGCTGCCGGGCTGAGGCGGGATGGACGTGTGTCTGTGGTTTCTCCTCCTGTCCTCTGCAGTGGGAGGAAGTCGCGCGCGCCACGCTGACGCTCGCGGACCTTCTCACGCGCACCGAGCCGAGCTGTCAGAAGATTCGATACTTGTAGCGAACAACCGGATGCACGTGGCTCTCGGCAGGTCGGCTTTCATTGATCCGATCAACGACTTGGTGATTGAAGTGCAGCCGGGAGACAGGTGCAGTGTGCTGGTGCTGGATAACGACCCGCTGTCCCAGAGACCCGGGCACCTCTCTCCCAAAAAGTTCCCGTGCGAGTTCGGACCCAATGATGTGAAATACTCGCACCTGGGTTCCAGGAGCCCCGCCGAGGACAGGGTGAGGCTGCAGCTCCGGTACGACACCCCGACCCAAACCGTCGTCATCCCCTTCATGCTGGAGGTCCAGGTGGTCTTCACGCAGCTGGAGATCGTCACCAGAAACGCGCCTCTCACCGTCGATACACTGCATGGCGTCAGCAACGCCATTGACAGAAGAACCCTGGAATTCACATATGACAGGAACTCTGAGCAGTGTGACGTCACAGCCCTGATTGCAAACAGCGCACTGCCCAAACATGGCGAAATCACCCATTCAACCAAATTGGACAAGATGACGGACTGTGATGCGTTTCTCGCAGCGGATATCCGCTACAGGCATACGTCTAGTCGCAGGTCCCCGGACAGAGACTACGTTCCGATGGTGGTGGAGCTGAGGAACAAGGAAAATATTCTACTGAAGCAGGAGTTCTTTCATATCGTGGTCCGCATTAAAGAAGGACTGCGAAACACCCCTCCCAAACCCAGCTTCGTGGCCATGATGATGATGGAGATCGATCAGTTCGTCATGACCGCTTTAACCTCGGACATGTTAGCCGCAGAAGACACCGAGTCGGATCCCGATGATCTGGTCTTCAACGTCACCGCCCCCTTCTCTTTCGAGGAAGGTTACATTGTGAGTACCGACGATAGAAATTTACCAATCACATCTTTTTATCAGAAAGATATCAGGGATCTGAAGATAGCGTACAAGCCGCCGTCTATGGACTCCGACACGGAGAGAATACTCCAGATCGAGTTTGAGGTTTTGGATACGGACGGTGGGGTTTCTGAACCTTTTGCATTTATGATTGTTATCAAACCCATGAACACGCTCGCCCCGATCGTGACGCGAAACGCAGGGCTGCTTCTGTATGAGGGACAATCCAGGCATCTGTTCACGCAGAACAGTTTAGAAATCAGCGATGAAGACAACCTGGACAGTGTAAGGATCGCCGTCGTGGATGGTCTCCGGCATGGCGATCTCACCGTTCTTGGATCCAGCGCAACATATTTTTCACCAGCTGATCTTCAAGGCGGTGTCGTTGTCTACCAGCATGACGGCAGCGACACATACAGTGATAACATCATTTTCAGAATGACGGATGGCAGGAATGAAGTCGAGTTCCTGTTCCCTATTACAGTGGTTCCAACGGATGATGAACCCCCTATTATAAACGCCAACACCGGATTGGTGGTATTTAAAAATCAAATGATTCCAATTTCGTCCCTAATGCTTAGTGCAGCAGATATCGACTCTGAAGACTCCACTATTCAGTTCAGCATTGAAGCTCCGTTCTCATCCATTGGTGAAGTGCTGCTGCGTCAGTCTGAAGCTCCGGAAGATCCATCCTCGTGGAGATTCAGTACAGAAGATGGGTTGTATGAGAAAGTTGTGACCGAGTGGCTACAGAAAGACATTGTAGATGGGAAACTTTTCTACAGACACGCAGGACCACACATCACAGAACCAATCACCGATCAGTTCACCTTTAAAACCCACGATGACGCCGATCCTCCGAACCAATCAGATACGAGCACGTTCTTTATCAGGATTCTCCCCGTTGACGACGTTCCTCCTGTACTTTTTCCTGGCACGTCTTTACAGATGACGGTCCGCGAGTATCAGATGACTCATTTGAACAAGAATGCCCTTCATTACACTGATCTGGATTCTGATGACCGAGATCTGAAGTACACAATAACCCAACCACCTACTGACGCGGATGAAAACCATCCGGTCAGATTCGGTTCCATCGTTTTAACCGAGAACCCTGACACAGAGCTACGGGAGTTCACCCAAGCGCAAGTCAACCATGATAAGATTTCTTACAGCCCACCAGACGTAGAGCTGGGCATCACGGCCCATGTTGTGCAGTTCCGTTTCTCCGTCGAAGACACTGCTGGAAATAGTGTCAGAGGAATTTTCACCATATTGGTGCAACCTGTTAATAACAAACCACCAGCAATAACAAATACCGGTTTTGTAGTCCTCGAGCGAGGTGTGCGTATACTTACGAATGCCGAGCTGGATACGACCGACCCCGATACAGACAGTAAACACATCTCCTTTACTTTAAGTCAGACTCCACAACACGGTCAGGTCCAGCTTAGCTTCGCAGACTTGAATAAAGGGGATACTTTTAACCTCGCGGATATTTCAGACGGCAAAGTTTCATACACCCACAATGGGGACGAGACAACCAGTGACGCATTTAAACTGGATGTCAGCGATGGTGTGCATACCGTACCCATTACGGTAAGAATATCGGTGAAACCAGTTGATGACGAAATGCCAACGTTGACTCTCACGGCAGGTGCTCTTGGCTCTCACCTGTCCGTGTTAGAGCATGGTGCTGCTGAAATTACCGTCGGCGTAATCCAGGGAAAAGATGAAGACACAGATGACCTTAGGTTGACCTTTATTGTCGAGGACGCCCCTGCATGTGGCAAGATCATGGTGAAGGGAATACCGTCTCACTTGTTCACCCAAGCTGATGTAATCAATGGTTTAGTGATGTACACCCATACAAGTGGTGAGATCGGGCGCTGGTCAAAACAGGACCATTTTAACTTAACGCTCACTGACATGTCCGATGAGTGGGCTGTGGGAGGAAATAAAATCACTGGGGTATCTGTTCATGTTACCATTCTCCCAGTGGATAACCAGGCACCAGTGGTAACAGTGGTTCCTACGTTTAATGTCACTGAAGGAGACAAAAACATAGTTGGAAGCCACCAGATAACAGTTGAGGATGCAGACACAGCCGTTGAAGATATCTTGTGTACTATTATTGTCCAACCCAGTTCAGGTTATATGGAGAACATCTCTCCGGCACCAGGTTCTGAGAAGTCCAGGTCTGGAACAGCTATTAGTGCTTTCGGTATTACAGATATCATTGACGCTCATATCCGCTATGTTCAAAGCATACATAAAGGCGTTGAACCGGTAGAGGATAGCTTCATTTTCAGATGCTCTGACGGCGTTAGCTTCTCGGAGAGACAGTTTTTCCCGATTGGAATTATCCCAATCAACGATGAGAAGCCAGAGATATTTATGAAAGAGGTTGTAGTGATGGAGGGCATGAATGTCATCATTGATACCCTCCTCCTCAGTGGAGTCGATGCTGATATCCCTAGTGAAGGTTTGACTTTTATGATTTCCAAACCACCCAAACATGGTTTTATTCTTGATCAGCTGATCACTGGTTCTCTCCCGGTTACTAACTTTACTTTGGATGAAATCAAGGGGGCTTCAAGCATTATTTATGAGCATGATGACTCTGAGACCACAGAGGATCAATTCAGTGTTATTCTCACCGATGGAAAGCATAACGTAGAAGGTACTGTTAGGGTTATGATTATAGCCGTTGATGATGAGACTCCAAGACTGGCCGTTAATGATGGCTTGGAAATTGAAATTGGGGAAACAAAAGAAATAAATAATAAGATCCTGAAGGCAACCGATTTAGACTCCGAAGATAGCGCACTTACATTTATAATTCGGTACGGCCCGGGTCAGGGAACACTACAGAGGAAAACGGACCAGGGGTCTTTTCAGAACATCACGGTCGGGATGAACTTCACACAGATGGACCTGGACCAAGGTCATATTATCTATAGGCACAGTGGACAGGAAGGTATTCGGGACCTTATAAAGTTTGATGTAACGGATGGTATTAACCCACTGATCGACAGATATTTCTTCATCACCGTGAGCAGCATTGATAGGGTGTTTCCTGAAGTTGTCAGCAAAGGAGTATCTCTGAAGGAAGGAGGACGTGTGGTGCTTACCACTGACTTACTTAGTACAAGTGACCTCAACAGCCCAGATGAAAACCTGGTCTTCACCATCACCAGAGCTCCTGTGAGGGGACATCTGGAAAGCACCGACTCTCCCGGAATGCCCATTGGGTCCTTCAGTCAAATTCAGCTGGCTGGAAGTAAAATCTACTACATCCACACTTCAGATGACGAAGTCAAGATGGACAGTTTTGAGTTTGAGGTCACTGATGGATATAACCCTGTTTTCCGCACATTCCGTATATCAATAGTCGACGTTGACAACAAAAAACCTGTCGTGACAGTACGTGAGCTCCTGGCGTCAGAAGGTCAGTCTAAACTTATCACGCCGTTTGAGTTGACGGTTGAGGATCAGGATACAGCCGAGGACTGGCTGAAGTTCACTATCACTCGGTTGCCCATCCACGGTAAACTGCTCTTTAACAACAGCCGTCCAATCACATCGTTCACGAAGCATGACCTGAACGAAAACCTAATTAGTTACAAACATGACGGCACAGAGTCGAATCAGGACAGCTTCTCTTTTACTGTCACTGATGGAACACACGCTGATTTTTATGTTTTTCCTGACACGGTGTTTGAAACTCACAGGCCTCAAGTTATGAAGATCACAATTTCATCCATAGACAATGGTGTACCTCAAATTGTGGTCAACAAAGGGGTTCAAACCTTGAAGGTCCTATCAACAAGCCACCTAGGATATCCAATCACCAGCAAAGTTCTAAAGGCAGAAGACAGAGACAGCAGCCCAGAGTCGCTGGTATTTCACATCACCACAAAACCAGAGCATGGCTACCTCATCAACCTTCAGAAGGGAAATGATTCCATCCATAGATTCTCTCAAGGTAAAGTGATATTTACACTATATTTCTGTCCTGCTTGCATTTATTCCTTGCCATATTTGTGAAATGAGTTTTAACTAGATGTGTACTCATACAGCACACATCCCTTATTTAAATTAAATTAGTATAACTTGGCATAGTTATAATGAAATGTCTCCCCCTAGTGGGTGTCTGATGAATATCCACACATTATTTGTATTTATTGACCTTTTTTCAAAGTGATCCCATGTACATGTCACCTCCAAAATCGATTGATTTGTTACTTATACCACACCCTACTCTAGAAAAAAAATGCAGTTAAAAAATATGTGGATGAATTTTGTATGAGGGCGTTTCTGTTTGGAGTTTGCATGTTCTTCCCATGCTTGGGTAGATTTCCTCTGGGTACTTCGGTTTCCTCTGACAGTCCAAAGGCATGCACATTAGACTAATTGGCTGCTCCAAATTGCCCCTAGGTGTGAGTGTGAATGGTTGTGTGTGTGTTCGGCCTGCCATGGTCTGGTGAGCTTTTCGGGGTGTACCACCCCTTCACCTAGTGTTGGCTGAGATGAGCTCCAGCCTCCCTGTGACCTTAGAAGTATTAAATGGCTTGGTAGATAAATCATCATAGTTAAATTATTTCGTTTAAAGCTGGGATTGGTCATTTTATTGCTGTATACAGAAACTGCTATATTGATCGAAATGGTCTTTATAGCCCGACAGCAATCAATAACTTATGGGATCTGAAAAATATCTTTAAAAAAAATCTAAAAAATTCGTTAATTTGCAGCCACTGTAATCCTTTTAAAAAGACGACCAATCACTGCGTCATGATCTGCTAGGAAATATCCAATCCTACGCTCCTGAAGCATGCTTGGGCATATGGGGAGGGGTGTGGTTTTGAAAGGACATCCGAGGGTTTAGCCTGAGTATTAAAGAGATGCTACTATTAAATTTTGTTAGCTTTCCAGATTACCAACCCCAGTTTTAATTTATAGCTAAAAAGAACACATTAAACATAAACATTAAACATTAAAACATTAAAACTTTGAAACAACTGTACACAAAGGGCATTTGTTTAGAAGTAAAACCACTACGGGGACTGCCGTAGCCTAATGGTTAGCTGAGCAGCTTTGGGACCTGAAGGGTGCTGGTTCGATTCCCGAAAAATATGGAAAAAATATGCAGGAAAAATGTGTGGCGGTGGGGGAGTGAGCAGCACCTTCCCTTCCTCCAGCTTCATGGCTAAAGTGCCCTTGAGCAAGGCACCGAACCCCCAACTGCTCTCCGTGCTCCCCAGTGTGTGTGGCAGCCAACTGCTCCGAGTTTGTGTGCTCACTGTTTACATGTGTGTGCTCAGTTTTGGATGGGTTAAATGCAGAGGTAATAATTTTCCTTGCGGGATTATTACAGTATATCAAAATCAAAAATCAAATCGTCTTGGTTTCTGTTGAAGGATAAATCACAGGAAATGGCTGTTGATGGTTACATCCCTGTACCATTCAATGAGGGTATGTAGTTTCACAGGTCCTTCAGGGTTAATCATTTTGACTGTTACTGTGACTGTCACCTGTGAAACTCACTCACTCATTTTCCGAACCGGGGAGGCTGGCGTCTATCTCAGCCGACAGTGGGTGAAGGCGACGTACATCCTGAACAGCTCTCCAGACCACCGCAGGGCCACATCACACCATCATTCACACTCACTCATATGTACACCTTTTGGAACAGCCATTTAGCCTATTGTGCATGCCTTTGGACTGTGGGAGGAAACCAGAGTACCCGGAGGAAACCCACGCAAGCATGGGGTGGACATGCAAATTCCACATAGAAACACCTGAGCCAACCCCAGGACCTTCTTGCTGTGAGGTGGACGTGCTATTTGCTATGCCAACATGTCCTCTCGCTATCAGTGTGTGTCCACACCGGACTATAATAGATTTAGGTAATTATTAACACAATACCCACTGTATCCATGTGTACATTATAATAATTTAGCATTTCGACAATTAAATTTGGACGTACAGTAATTGATGATTTATTAAGTGAACACTTAAGGGCAAAGGACTTCATGAAAACGCAACATTAACCTTTAACCATTAAGTTCACTGAAGTGTCTGTGTGTCAGCCCTAAGCTCAAGGGCTTGATGGGACAGTTGGAGCTTTAATTTATCCTAATAATCAATTAGGCATAAGATCCCTTAGAACATCCCCACATGCAGTTCAGAGTGTTAATGAGGAATCTTGGTATTTATTTATTTATTTTCAGCTATCCTTCAAATAAATGGACAAAAACAAAATGATAAATACGGAAAAGTTTGAAATATTTTGCCTGCAAGGAGCCTTTTGTTATCATCTCCGTTTTATTTTTTTTTTAAATTCTTTTCAGGCTCAGGAAAGAATTTCTCATCAAGTTATTCCTGAAAAGAATTTTAGAACATCAGTCTAAAAACACACATATACTTAACACCTGTGCTGTGAAGGTGAGGTGGATGTCACTGATTAGTCTATAGATGATTCACTGCAGTAACCTCCACCTTCCCTGAGACCAAGTGTATAGTATATACTACACTAGTATGTTTGTTTATTTGTACATATTTTAGAGGCAGGTCAGGTAAGCTCTGTGCGCTCCGAGCAGAGCTTAGCGCTGTAGCTAACGGCATCTATTTATACTCACTCAGAGTTTAGTATATACTACACAGAGACATAAATAAACTGAGCTCTGTAACAGTGTGTGTTTAAACTCAGAGTTTTAGTATATATTGCATGAAAGCATAACTCACTCACTTTCACTCATTTGCCAAGCAGCTTAAAGCTTAAGGGTCGCTTGGAGGATCTCAGCTGACACTGGGCAAACTGGGGTACACCCTAAACTTCTCGTCAGATCATCACAGGGCAACACACGCACAACCAATCACACTCTCATCCATACAGAGGGGCAATTTTGAAAAGCCAGTTGTGCATGTTTTTAGACTGTGGGAGGAAACTGGAGTATCCGGAGGAAATCCACATAAGCACAGGGAGAACGTGCAAACTCCACACCGAAATATTTCTGTTCCCTCGCCAAGCCCGGACCTGGAACCCAGGAACTTCTTGCCGTGAGGCAGATGTGCTAGCCGCTACACCACCGTGCCGTCGTATGTAATTTCAAATTACAGCGTACGACTTTATTTAACTGTTAAATACTTCTCTATAAATATTCCTGAGAGGGTGTGAGAGTGTGACACTAACACAGGAACGGGTCTCGAGGGAAAGAAACTTGGTGAACAGTGACATCAGAGCAAACACTGGAGCAGAAAGGACAGTACCTGTTTTCATTTACACAGCCCTCTACAGTACTCTTGACCTAACATGGCACTGTCACAGCCCTAAAGGCATCCGAATAAATATTTGATGACGAGAGGCCGCATCATCACAATGAGAGTAGACACGTTAGGTACAATATGAATAGAAGTTTGTTGTGTGCATAAGAAATCATAGCTTTATAATTTTATGAAGCTTCTTCCTGCGGTATCAATAATGCAGGTCATGGGGCAGGGCATGGGGTGGGAAGTGGTGATGCTGCTGCTGTGAGTCCCAGGTCTTCCTCCCTCTCTCTCGGTAGATTAATAATGGTTATGTACGCAGTAAATTTGTGGGAGCTTAAATTGAGAGATGTGGTGAAACAGATGCCCGTGTGGAGAAACGGGTGCCCGGATCCTACCTTTAAAATTCCTGGGCTTGTCTGTTATTAGGAAGGGGTACGTCACAGCTTCAAAGAAGGACCAACTTAACTGTCCATGCAGTTTAACGACCTCCCTTTACTGTCTCGTAATGCACTGGTTTCATTATCTATGTATGAAAACGGGTGGGAAGATTAAATCTGAAGTGACTTATTATGCTAAGCTTTTCATTAAACGTTTTAATGCTGTGTGTAGACCTTTATGGATGAGCCTTATACAGTATATTACATTTGTTTTGTATTCTTATCAACCTTTTACATTTTTTTCTCAGCGGACGTTGACGACCTGACCATCTGTTATGTGCTGAAAAATAAGAACAACGCCACCGGTGACACCTTTACATTCTATGTTGAAGACAGCGGTGAGTTTGCTGGGCACTTGACATTTTTTATTAATATTATTATTATTATTTTAAATTTATAATCTTTAATTTTAGACATTTCTAGATGGTTTTAATATAACTCTCTAATGAAATCTTCACGAATCCCGTGCATTTGCTGAACTGCTTAATCCTTCCAGGGTCACGGTGAGGGTGAAGCCTATCTCAGCCGACTCTGCGCGAAGGCGGGGTTACACCCAGAATAGATTGCCATACCATCGCTGGGCAAACACATACACACACACAACCATTCACGCTCACACTCACAGACAATTAGCCTTAATGTGCATGTCTTTGGACTGTGGGAGGAAACCGGAGTACCTGGAAGAAGCCCATGCAAGCACAGGGAGAACATGCAAACTCCACACAGAAACACAATTCCTGAGCCCGGATCTTGAATACAGGACCTTCTTGCTGTGAGGCAGATGTGCTAACCACTATGCCAGCGTGCCGCCCTTTATGAATCCCTATAGTGAAAAAACCTAAAACATGAGGAATCATAAGGATGACAAAGGCTTTTGTTTTATTGGCAGGAGGCACGGTGGTGTAGTGGTTAGCACGTCATCCTCACAGCAAGAACGTGCTGGGTTTGATTCCTGAGCTCAGGTGTTTCAATGTGGAGTTTATATATTCATCCCCTGCTTGTGTGAGTTTCCTCCTGGTACTCTGGTTTCCTCCCACAAGCCAAAGACATGCACATTAGGCTAATTGGCTGTTCCTGAGGTGTGAGTGTTGTATCTATGTTGCCCTGCGATGGTCTGGTGAGCTGTCCAGGGTGTACCCCGCAGTGTTGGCTGAGATAGGCTCCAGCCTCCAGGTGATGCTTATAAGATTACGCGATTTGACAAATGAGTGAGTGTTTTATTGGTTGGGTTTGAGCAAGGCGATTCTCTTTACCATCAAATTGTCATAAACTTTATCGTAGATTTATTTGATGAAATGACAACAGAACATGACAGTCCATATTGGTTCCTGCAAACATAATCTGCTTGCTTTGTTTATCTTCTTCGTCTCTGAATGGGAACGAACAGATCAGTAAGCCTAATTGGGCATTATTGAATGTGGCTTTTCTCCCTCCAGCAAGACCAATATTAGCCTTTTTGTCTGAGTCACAAAGTCAGACAGAGGGGTCGCTTGTTAGAACAACTCTCAGTACAAACGATATTTAAGACCAGAGCCAAGATGGTAAATAATTACAGCCTAGGTGTGGGAGAACGGGCTGTGTTCCGGCTCAGGGTAACTATTACCCTGAATATTACAGGCCACTTTTAAGTGTGAACTGCTGCATAAACATGCACTTTTTGAATGCAGGACCAGATGGCTTAAACTCTGTGTATTTTTCTGTGAAAGGATTCTGTTGTTGTATTTTTTTTCTTGTGCTTACCCATTTTCTCATGGCTTTTGTGTGAGAATTTGTTGTGGAATCATTGTTGGGTTCTTTCTAAATCTTTTGCAGGTCTACAGTAATTAGCCTTGAATAGTATAATGGTGTAAAGAGATTGTTTAAAGGAGCTCAGTAGTCTGTCTGTGAGTTTTTTCTTCCATTATCAGTTCATTTTTTATGAATATAAAGGTTTCTTGATGAAACCACCCCAGCTCATGGGCTTAGTATCTCTTATTCACCTGTTCCATATCTTGTTTTGGTTCTGTTTTTTTTATTTTTTATTTTTGCTATACTGTATTAATCCCACAAGGGAAATTATTGCCTCTGGATTTAAGCCATCCAAAGTGAGCACACACATGTAAACAGTGAGCACACACTCGGAGCAGTGGTCTGCCACACATTGGGGGTACCCAGAGAGCAGTTGGGGGTTCGGTGCCTTGCTCAAGGGCACTTCAGCCATGAAGGTGGAGGAAGGGAAGGTGCAGCTCACTCCCCCACCACCACACATTTTTCCTGTTGGTTAGGGAATTGAACCAGCAACCTTTCGGTCCCAAAGCCGCTTCTCTAACCATTAGGCCACGGCTGCCCCTGTTGGCAATGACGGTAACAAGACTGCGTAACCTGAGAACAATCTTACACATGTGTAATAACTTATAAAGTTGAGAAGTCTGAGATCAAGCGATCACATCGCCTCAAGATGGTGATGCTTACTTATATCATCGCACCCAGTGCAGGGGTCATAGACACTTATGTACAGGAGCAAGCAAATAATTTAAACACTGGGGTGACACCGGATCATAGTGGTTTTACCATGTCTGCTTCACATCAAGGAGGTCCTGGATTCTCCCTATGCTTGCGTGGGTTTCCTTCAGGCACTCCGGTTTCCGGAACCTCCACAACCACAACCTCCTCCCTCAAAGATTACCACCCAGTAGCACTCACACCTATCATGATGAAGTGCTTTGAGAGGCTGATAATGGATCACATTGTTTCCAGTCTTCCCCTAACATTCGACACGTACCAGTTTGCTTATCGCCCTAACCACTCCACAGAGGACGCCATCTCCTCTGCACTCCATCGGAGCCTAGAGCATCTGGAAGGGATAAACACACAGATGCGGATGCAGTTTCTGGTCTTCAGCTCTGCGTTCAATACCATCATCCCGCAGCATCTGATAAATACCCCCCCCC
>JAQMYF010000016.1:7831049-7841887 GCA_030014195.1 Neosilurus mollespiculum
TGGGGGGACAGCAGTGAGAACCCGTTGATAGTGGGGCTTGAACCCCCGACCTTGGGATCAGTAATCCAGCACCTTACTTACTTTATTTACAAAAAAGATGGATTTTTATCAGGAACATTTTGAAGCAGCATGTTTATTTAGTTTTTTATCAGTATAATTTAATATTTTTATTTGTATAGTAATTTTATAGCACATTTCTTTTACTATAAAACCAAAGCCACAGGTGCTGATCTGGAATAAAATATGTTAATAATATAAATAAAATAAAAATATATAAATGACCTACTTGCCTACTACATTCCTGATTTTATTATTATTATTATTATTATTATTATTGTTGTTGTTGTTGTTGTTGTTGTTGTTGTTGTTATTATTATTTCTTAAAAAATATGTTTGTTATTTGTATGTTTGTTTGTTCATTTTTTATTTCAATTTATATAAAATGTGATATATAAGTTTGTATAATTATTAGGGTATGAAATGAAATAAAAACTTTTGGTCACATCTCTAACTGAAGATTTAAAAAAATTGGCAGCTTTATAAATCTCTGGTTAACAGTTTGTAGTATTAACATTATCTTTGTTTTTTTTAAGTTATAGTAATAATAATGCTGGTATTTATGTAATAAAGATGGAGACACGGATCATTTGGTGTGCATAGGTCTAGACTGGGCTTTTAGAGCGGTAATAGAAATGCAAACAGGTTTTCAGCTCAAGGATTAAAGCCCAAGGCTATTAGCCTCAGGGAGCCTTGAGATAGCCCTGCCTCACTCTGTCATGATAGTGGGATAGCAACTAATAACAATAGTTATCCAAACTTCAAAGAGGAAACATTGTCTTTCACATTACTATCATCACTCCCGTATACGTTCTCTGAATCAGTGTCTGTCTCACTCTCACTGCTGCTGTAAACTGGTACTGGTAAGTTGTACTGCAGTGTTCCGTTATCATGTTCACTCGCCATATTTATAAGTAGTGTGAAAGCAATCCCGACGTTTCGAAAATCCCCATACTGCAGGACATTTCTACCCACACTGAGGACGCCTGCATTTGTGTGTGTTTATATGCAGATGTTGTATTTAAAGAAGGTGAAACAGAACATTTTGTGGAGGTGGAGGTCGTGTTTGATGGAGTCAGAGAAATGAGAGAAGCCTTTACTGTCCACCTTACACCTGATGAGAACATGGTGGCCGAGATCCAGGTAGCGTTCTTTCTGTCTCTTCTCTCATAGACATTCAACCAAGAACTGTACAAGCTAATGTGATCATTTCACTGCTTTGTTTAATGTTTCAAAACTTTTTTTTTTTTTAATTTGATGTGATTATTAATTACACATTTAAAAGCTGGAGAGGGAGGGAGAGGGGGGGGGGGGTGAAGAGAGAGAGAGCGAGAGAGAGAGGGAGGGAGGGAGGGAGAGAGTGAGAGAGAGAGAGAGAGAGAGAGAGAGAGAGAGAGAGAGAGATTTGAAGAGGAAGGAGACAGTACTGTTTATATTATACTGACCTGCCTAGTCCTCAGACCTTAACCCCAGCCAGGCTACTCTGGAATTAAGGCTTAAAGGGTTTGAAAGAAAGAGAAGGTGTCCAAGATCTCAACAAACCTCTAAAAACTTCTTGCAGTAGATTTGGCAGGACAACATCAGGAAAAATCACCTGTGCAGGTACAGCACTTATATCTGACAAGAGAGATTTTTCTGAGCATACAATTTATAGTTACAGTTTTTTATTATTATTATTATTATTATTATTATTATTATTATTATTATTGTTGTTGTTGTTATTATTATTGTTGTTGTTGTTGTTGTTGTTGTTATTATAGTGGAGTACAATTATACAGTTTAACTGTGGTCTTGTTTATGCTGTAAAGATGTAAGTGTTATATAATTTTCTTCATAATGAACCTGGTTTTTAATGTGTTACTTTATTGCAAACTCACAGAAGAAAACATTTCAAGAAGCAAGATGTCCTCAAAATGTGATGGGTCGTGTATTCTTACTGATTTTTAAAAACTAAACAACCCAGAATGTTTAAGACATAAATTTAACATTGTTATTTACTTATTTATTTATTCATTCATTCATTTTCTGAAGCGCTTAATCCTAATTAGGGTCGCGAGGAAGCTGGCGCCCATCTCTGCCGACTCTGGGCGAGGGTAGAGTACACCCTGGACAGCTCGCCAGGCCATCGCAGGGCAGAAACACGCTGACGGCTATGCAGCTACTCTTTATGAACCACAGCAATGGTTCTTTTATATTCCTCTCACCACAGACAGTGAGAGACACGGCTGGGTTTTAATAAACCGGTTAGCTGCACTGGGGGGTTACTTATTTATTTATTCATTTATTCATTTTTTTATTTTATATATATATATATATATATATATATATTTATTTATTTATTTATTATTTTTTTACAGACTCTATCACACATTTTCAGTGAAACAAATTATAAACAATAAAATTTACAGAGGGTTGCAAAAAGTATTTACATTACAAAATTATTTTAGTTGATTTTGCTCATTGTTCCACCAGGCACAAAGGAATTATTGTGAGAAGCGCAATAATTAACCTGAAAAATCTGCCTGAGACTGCAGGTTTCATTATAACTTGGCATAGCTGTAATGAAATGTCTCCCCCTAGTGGGAATCTGATTAACATTCATCCACATATTATTTGCACTTATTAATCTTAAAGTGAAATGAAAGTTTTATTCTCTAAAAAGGGTTAATGAAACAGACATAAACTATGTAAGCACCCTGTTATGTTTGGGTTTGATTTGAGTTGTTGGTTTTTTGTTTTTTTGGTTTTTTTTTACAGAGATCACTTCCTATATTTAACAGTGTGATAGAAATGCGACTGACGCAAATGGCAATTCGTGGCTGTCATTTTGCATTCTCAAATTTGTTGCATTTTAGTTGCATGGTTTGTGAACTCATTGCAAAAAAACTGCAAAACAAGGCTCTGACGTGGAGTAGTCTCAAACTCTTCTCAAACAGTCCGCACATATCGTTTTGTTTTTGTTTGTTGAGTCGGTGTTTTGCTCGCAAATTATTTGTTTTTCATTCACAAGGAGGAGCGCCAAGCTGGAGACTTCCACCCGGAAAGTTTGAGACTTGGCATTCGCCATATTCCATATATTTTCTCATCATTTGTATTTTGTTCGTGATAATAATGCACAAATAAAAAGCGAATGGTCTTGGAACAAAAATCGAACAAAGCACGACTGATTTATGACAGGAGATTTGCTTTTTTCGACCAACATCTGGAAACCAATCACAAATTACTGACAAATCAGTCACGTGACCTTCTCGCGGCTTTCGTACAATTTACATATTTAAGCTGTATTTAAGTATTTATTTATATTCTCTTGCATGTTGAGTCGCAAAACATCTTGACATGAACTTCTACCAAAGATCTTGACACGAATTTCACAAATTGCAAAAAAATCTGTTCGCGTTAGTCGCTTTTCTATCGCACCTCTAGTGTAATCACCACCTTAATTTGTTTGTTTGTTTGTTCCATGCATAACAAACTAACAAACACAGGTGGAAACATGACCTTTCGGCAGAGGTAAAAATAGATATCCTGCGTAAATCTTTAACTGAATGATGTTACATAATTTGCATTTTAGAAAATGTCCAAGAAATTTCATAAATATTTAGAACCCTTAAATGCAATGTCTAAACAGACTAAAAGTTTGTTACCTTACACTGTTACAAGTTATTACTTTCATGTATAACTCAGCTGGAAAAATCTAGAGTAGGTTTAGTATAAATACTGTAGATCAAACACATCAGACGTCCTGTAGTCTCACACTGAGCATCGTCTCAGCAACAGAAGAGCAGGTCCAAAGTGTTGCCAAAAGATCTGTGAAAGAAGTTCATAAAAAAGCACAAGGCAGGAAAAAAAGACAATCAAGTTGTTCTCATTTTTCAGGGTGGTGTAAATACTTGAGTAGCTGTGAGATTAGGTTAATCCCCTGTGTTGGTGTTTATTTAGATGGAGGATGACGTGTTGATTGATGGAGGATCAGAATACAATGTTTTATTTATTACTTCTTTCACTGACAGATGTCCAAAGCTATCGTGTACATTGAAGAGACCAACAGCATGGCCGACGTCACGTTCCCCTCACTGCCACATGTTGTGTCTCTTTTGCACTTTGATGATGTCAGAAGGACTGGACACAGTGCTCACCCACCAGCCGGATATCCAGTTGTCTGTGTGACGGTATGTCTGCCAGTGTTATCGGTAACAGTCTATAACACAGGTGTCAAACTCAAGGCCCGCGGGCCAAACCCAACACAGAAACTCATTTTATGTGTCCCGTGATAGCTTTCGGAGAATATGATTATCGTACATTTTTTGCAACAGCCAGAACCTGAAAGGTAATTCATGCTGGACGGTGTTCTGTGATTATTTGAATAATCTGAATAGCCGTGTTAGACAATATCAGAGTATCAAATAATGAAGTTTGCGCATGTTTAAGTTTTCCCTCTGGGCTGTTCGAGCAGGCCATAAATACAACGTTTTCACTTTTTTCAGGGGTGGGAGGGGGCTTGTTCGGATTAGCTGACCTTCCCCTAACCCATGCAAAGCACTATCTCGGCCCTTCCCCCATCTCTGCCCTTCCCCAGGTGCTCAGATGTTGTAAGGTGACCAATAAGAGCAGAGTAGGCACAGAGAGCAGGAAGATCATAAATGGGAGGAGGAAGCCAAACAGGCATGCACAATTCAAATCAGAGTTTTAACGGGAGGTATGGAAGCAGTTTCCTGAAGAACTATGGAATTTTTTGGATTAGGAATGGTACTTTTATGCTTCGCTGGTGTCTGAAATGAAAAATTAAGGTCTGAAAATGGGCATAATATCTCATATATAAGTTTTAATGAAAAAGCCTTTATTAAATTTTATTTTACTTTATATAAATTTCAGATATAAACCATCAAGGTTATTGTCCATGCAGTGTTCTTAAAAGTGCTCTTGAAGTGCAGAGGAACAGGTAAACCACTGGCCTTTTTAACACAAGTTACAAAAAATTACAAAAGTCCTTGATATAAAGTTGCAAAATAGGAGAAACCTCACCATTCATTCAGAAACCTCACCGTTTTTGGATTGGTCTATTTTAAACAGTAATTAGGATCCTAGTTATTATTCAGGATGATTTAGTAGATGATTTGGGGAAAGGGGGTGAAGGTGTGCATTGAGGTGTGAAGGCCCATAGCACCAGGTGGAAGTTCTACTAAAGGTCATTAGAGAAACCTGCATTAACTTCATTGTGTATCTTCATTGTGTTTCATTATTTTTAATAAGATTAGTAAGTCAAGAGAAGGACTCTTGTTTTAATGGTAAAACATTTAAACTGTAATGTGTTTCAACTTTAATTAAATGTAATGAACTAACTCAGACATACCTAATTAATGTTAATGATTCATTATTTATAGCAGTTGAATTGAAGGCTTGATAATGTGTGTGTGTGTGTGTGTGTGTGTGTGTGTGTGTGTGTGTGTGTGTGTGTGTGTGTGTGTGTGTGTGAGGAAACAGCGTGTTTTTGATTAGAACTGATGAAGCCCTTTGAATACCGTTCAAACCATATCAAAGAGGAAGAATCATTTCTTTAATTTAGGTTAATTCTGGAGTTATTGCTGTTTTGATCGAGGCGAGCTAGTTTCTCCGTAGTCATCATGCTATTAGGGTAGTGTCATGGCAGGTGCCTGCATCTGGATTTGTGCATGCATGGTTGGGGTGCGTAGGTGTGCCTGGGCACATCAGTTTCTCTGTTTGACCTCTGACCTCATCACAATGACCTTGACCTTATACGTTTTGTCTGGGCTATTTCACAAGAACTGCTAAGCGGATCATTCTGAAATTTTGCATACAGGTTTCCAGTGGTGTGTAGATGTGCATCAGTTCCTTTGTTGACCTTTGACCTTTTCAAATTTTTTTCATTTTGTCCAGGCTACTTCTCAAAAACTGCTGGGTGGCTGAGGGGTCTCTGCTGGCTATTTTTGTTGTTGCTGTAGTTTCTGCTGTTGTTGTTATTTTCTCAGTTGCTCCTTGTTGCTTTTCTGTGGTCATTATTTAATGCACTGTAGTGACATAGATGTAAAAGGATGTAAAAGGAAGTGTGACATTCAAAACCTGTGAGTGCATTACTGTCTCCTGAGACCTCTTAACACAGGCAGGAGATCAATGATGTTTTTGTTAATTTATTACAACCCTGTTCTGTGCATGTTCACACAAATATTAAGGTTTTTCCAAACACTTAACTAAACACAACATTCACTCATTCAGACCTGATCCTACTAAGGTCTCGTGTCTCAGATAACTCTGGGCAAAGGCAGGGTACAGCCTGAACAGCTCCACAGACCATTGCAGGGCAACACACAACCATTCACACTCACACCTAGGGGCAATTTGGATCAGACAATTAGCCTAATATACATGTTCTTGGGTACATTAGGCTAATTGGAAGCCGGAGTACCCAGAGGAAACCCTCCCAAGCATGGGGAGTGCATGCAAACTCCACACAAAAATGACTTTTTTTCTGTGAGGTGGACGTGCTAAGCACTACACCATTGCAAAACTTAAGAGTTCATTATTTTATCTTTTACAAACTACATTGAATAAGCAGCTCAGTCTTGGCTACATCAGTTTCTCTGTTTGACCTTTGAACTTGTCACAATGATCTTGAAAAACCATATAACATATAATTCCAAGTCTGCTAAAAATGTTATTATTCTGTTAAAAGTAACTCATTAATTTGCACAATAGTTGATGTTAGGGTACAAATTGCACTCTCATTTAAATGCATTCTCACTCACTTGCCACAAGTTCATATTGTCCCCCCTGCTCTACTTTTTCTCCTCTCTAATGACCTTGGTTTGATACATTACCTTTACAGGGTGCTCAAAATAACAAAAGATCCCAGAACTCTACATTCTGCATAACCGCTGTTGTGAAGCATATTATCTATAAATCTCGAACACACTGTGTTAATTTTCTAGCAACATGTTATTTATGCATTCATTATTCCACAGTAACTTCTTTATCTTGGTCAGGGTCACGGTGGGTAAGGAACCTATCATGGTAACACTATCCACAAAGTGAGAAAATTCACCCTCGATGGGATGCTAGTCATTTGTAGGGCATCAGTCCACACGCATTCATACATTCGTTCACGCAAAGGGATAATTACATAACAACTTTACTTACATGCATGCATTTGGACAGTGGGAGATACACAAAGAACCTGGAGGAAACCCACATGAACATGGAGAGACCCTGCAAAACTCTACAAAGAAAGTAACACAAGTTCAGGATTAAATGCAGGTTTATTGTATCCCTGCAAAGTTTTCAGGGGCTGTCCGCGTCCACCACAGACGCTTGTTAACACTCTGGTGGTGCCAGTTTCTCGTGGATTTATTTTATATTTATGTTGGATGGCCCTTAGGACGCGCCCTAAGAGCCTGTCGAAACTGGATCACCCTGACCTAATTTTGAGGGTCACAGAGGTCAGCTAATCAATAATGCCCTTTAAAACTCCAGAGGGTGCAGTTTGGCTGGATCACTTTTTCAATTCATACCAATTATACTTAGTGTCAAAGTCTTCAAGCCTATTGAAACTGGGTCACCTTGACCTAATTTCAAGGTCACAGAAGTCAATTCATAAAAAATGTCTGTTAACACTCTAGAGGCTGCAGCATGGGATACATCTAGTGTTTTGTGACAAGAACACATTTCTAGTTTATTTTAAATGTAAGATTTATTCCAAATTGCTTGAGTATTAAAAAATGTATTAATTCACCCATTTGCCGAACTGATTAATGCTACAAGGGTTGCGGGGAGGCTGGAGACCATCTCAGCTGACTCTGGAGGAAAGCCAGGGAACACCCTGAACAGCTCACCCGTCAATCACAGGGCAACACTAACACAACCGTTCATCGAGTAGAATAGTGTGTTGGGACTCATGCATGTCTTGTGTAGGAGTGTGGGACTTCTAGGCTATGTGCACTTTATAATGCCTTTGTGATCTCTTAGTTCACTTGGTACATTATATAACCAAAGGTCTGACCATATGTGAGCCTTTCCTAAACCGTTAACACAAAGTTTGACACATTGGTGTGGTGGTAAGTACGTCCTTCTTCAAGTCCTAGGTTCATGTCCCGGGCGTGGTGAGGGCTTTTCTAGGTGGAGTTTGTATGTTCTCCCAGTGCTTGTACGGGTTTTTCTGGGTAATCCGGAAAACCCTCCCCACAGTCCAAAATGCATGCATATTAGGCAAATTGACTGTTTCAAATTGACTCTAAGTGTGAGTGTGAACGATTGTGTGTGTTGGCCATGTGATGGTCTGGCGAGCTGTTCAGGGTGTACCCTGCATTCGCCCAGTCTCGGCTCCAGCCTCCCCACAACCTGAGTAGGATTAAGTTCGGCAAATGGAAATTCACTGGAACTAATGAGCCCAGACATGTTCCAGCATGGCTATGTGGACACACCTTGTCCAGAGATCGATGTCCATGGTTTGCTTAGGTTGCTTAGGTTGCAGTGTAACAGCTCGAATGACCTGCACAAAGCCATGACCTTTAGTGGACGTTCCACTAAACACTTTTGGGATGAACAGGAGCATCATTTGCACCCCGGGCCTCCTGACCTTACGTCAGTGCCTGACCTCAGTAATGCCCTTGTGTTTGGCATAAACTGTGACAGCAAATCTCACGACTTGAGTGAAAAACCTTCCGGAACAGTTGGATTTAAACTAACAGCATTGTGAGACTGAAGCCTTGTTCACACAGGAACCACCACACACAAATGTTCTCACCGAGAACAGCATTCGAACCCAGGACCTTCTTGCTGTGAGGTGGAAATGCTAACCACTACACCACCAAGCCACCTTGAACAAAATCATGCACAGTTGAATCTGTAACTCTATCAGTAAAATACCCCTTTAAGGAGAAATGAGAGGAACGAAATATTATTCGTACATGTATACCTTCCGTCAGCAGGATGGATATTTATATCACTGACACGTATAGAAAAATGAAGTGAGTGCTAACGGTATGTAATTAGGAAAATGTCATTGTGCCGCACAGTCAGTTCATAAAGATTTGTTTGGTTATTGCAGATAATGTAGTCATTAAGACCCTTTTAGATTTGCTCCAGTCTGCTCCAGGTTACCATCTTCACCAGCAGTACTGAAGATACCAAAAATACACAATGGTTCAGCATTATATATGTATATATTGTTATCATGTATGTGTTATAATCCTGCAGACTTTAAATCTCTTTAACTTGCTACAACTCAGCACTTCTCTTCTTCTTTTCTTCATCTTCTCTAGGCATGCAACCCCAAGCACCCAGAATTTAGAAAAACAGGCTCAATTTGTTCAAGTGAACACATCAATGACACTCTAACACACTATCGCTGGCTTGTCAGTGCTCCCACTGGGCCTGACGGCGTCACCAGCCCTATGAGAGAAGTGGATATCGACACCTTTTTCACCTCTTCCAAGATCATTACTCTGGATTCCATCTACTTCCAGGCTGGCTCAAGGGTTCAGTGTGCCGCTCGTGCTGTTAACTCAAACGGAGATGAAGGCCTGGAGCTCAGCAGCCCCGTCGTATCCATAAGCAGGGAAGAGGGTCAGGGAACATGCCAACTCCTCATCATTTCAACAGTGTTACAAGAGTTAGAACTGAAAAGTAGTTATGTCTTCGCGCTCCACAGGAGACATACTCACTGCTATCCATAACTGTTACTCTCTTCTTATGAAGTGAAAATGATTCTTAAAATAAATATTAAGGGGTGACCGCACTAGAGGTGCGATAGAAAAGCAACTGACGTGACAATTCACGGCTGTCGCCTTTCTTTCTCAAAATGCTTTAAAATTTGTCGTGCGAGATACACGGCATCGCAGTTTGGCTGCCTGGTTGGTGAACTCTTCGCAAAAAATTTCAAACATGTTTGAAATTTCTGTGAATGTCGCAAAACGTGGCGCTGACACAGAGTGGTCTCAAACTCTTCTCAAACAGTCTGCACATGTCGTGAGAAGGTCGCAAAGTTGAACAATTTTCTTTCAAATTATTCATTTTTTGTTCACAAAAAAGCAACAAGTTGAAGACTTCCACACGGAAACTGTGAGAAAAGTTTGAGGTTTGCTGCCATCCACAATATAATGTGTATTTTTTTATCATCATATTTTGTTCACATTTTGTTCATGCTAATAACGTTCAAATAAAAAGCAAATGAATGGTTTGAGAACAAAAAGTGAACAAAAACATGACAGGACAGGACCAATCCAATCACATATGACTCACAAATCAGTTGCAAAAACTGTCATGCGACTCTCTCACAAAACTTATTTAAGCTGCAAAATATTTACTTCACTCTCACGCACTCATGCAGGCAGGATGGAGCCTATCTTAGTCAACAAACTGGGCAAAGGCAGGGTTCCCCCTGTACAGTTTGTCAACTCTAGTAGGGTTAAGCAGTTCGGCAAATGAGTGAGTGCATATATAAGTACAAAGTTTCCACTCAGTTCCCAGGTAGATTAAATAAAGATGAAGTGCAGGGGTATCTCTTGGAAATAAAATCAGATCCTGAGTGTCTTTCTGAAACCATTAGTTTCCTCCTGTACGTGTGTGTTAATGACCCCTGCACTGGCCGCCGTGATATTAACAACATCACCATCTTTTTTATTTCTTGAAATCATTTCCCTTCTTCTGTTTCTTATCACTTGATCTCAGACTTTTCCACTTTCTACCAATCAGTGTTGATATATGTGACCCAGTCTGGCAAAATGAGTCACAGTGACCAAAAATTCAAAATTGAGTTAGCCATACCATTT
>JAQMYF010000016.1:7894440-7905033 GCA_030014195.1 Neosilurus mollespiculum
GAGTGACTGACTGACAGGGAGAGAGAGTAAGTGTGGGAGAGAGAGAGTGACTGACTGACAGGGAGAGAGAGTAAGTGTGGGAGAGAGAGAGTGACTGACTGACAGGGAGAGAGAGTAAGTGTGGGAGAGAGAGAGTGACTGACTGACAGGGAGAGAGAGTAAGTGGGGGAGAGAGAGAGTGACTGACTGACAGGGAGAGAGAGAGTAAGTGGGGGAGAGAGAGTGACTGACTGACAGGGAGAGAGAGAGTGAGTAAGTATGGAAGAGAGGGAGGGAGGGAGGGAGGGAGGGAGGATGGGGAGAACAGTGAAACTAGAAGCAATGCAGTGTCTGGAACTCTGCAGTGGCGATTTAGTTTCCACGTTTGTGCCGTGCAGGACAAGCCGTTAGTGAGGCCGTAATTTCCACTGGTTTAGAAACTCTAACATGGAATTCTTTCTACAGGAGGTCAGATTATTATTCCATATAGATTATCACCTCTGTAATGAAAACACTCGCTAGTAATTACAACCAGAATGCACTGCTGCAATATACTACAGTCCCCTGTTATTATACACCACCATATCAAGCTCCTGGAGTTATTTTATATATATGTCTCTGCAGCAGGGTGTCACTGATTGCTCAAGCTATGTTTCGTCTAGTTTCGGAGTGGTACACAGCGCCTGTTATTGTATTTAATGACTTTCAGGCTCCATGATGTCGCTCCTGTACCTGAGGTTGTTGAAGACATGAAGGTGAGTTGTAACATTTCCATCTTTCAGATACTCTCTGTTAATGAATGCTATAATAACAGTAATAATAATAATAATAGTAATAATAACAGTAATAATCATAATAATAATAATAATAGTAATAATAACAGTAATAATCATAATAATAGTAATAATAACAGTAATAATAATAATAGTAATAATAACAGTAATAATCATAATAATAATAACAGTAATCATAATAGTAATAATAATAATAACAGTAATAATAATAATAATAGTGATAATAACAGTAATAATTATAATAATAATAATAACAGTAATAATAATGATAATGACAGTAATAATAACAGTAATAATAATAATAATAATAATAACAGTAATAATAATAACAGTAATAATAATAACAATAGTAAGTCACAGGGAGAGAGAGAGAGAGATAGAGTGACTGACTGACGGAGAGAGTTCGAACAGTAATAATAATAATAACAATAGTAATAATAACAATAGTAATAATAACAGTAATAATAATAGTAATAATAATAGTAATAATAATAGTAATAATAATAGTAGTAATAATAATAATAATAATATTAATAATAACATTAATTATAATAATAGTAATAATAACAGTGATAATCATAATAATAGTAATGATGATGATGATGATGATGATAATGATTTGTGATTTTAGTTGTAGTTCTGAGTGTTCTGTTGTACTGGAACATTTCTCATATTAATTTTTAATAATAATAATTTTTTGTTCACAGGGAGGCCTAAAGCTGAGGCTCATCAAACTGAACTGGCAAAAGTCCATGTGTGCCCGAGTCAAAGCCACAGATGAGCAAGCCAAAGCAGATGTCAAAGTATGCAAGAATTATCTGTGCTATATATGCGCATGTGCAATATAAATAACAGCTATTTACTGAAGGTTAATTGGACATTTCACTGTGAAATCAATTATTATCAATATAAAGATTTTAGGCACTACCTAAAAGCGGATCTCCAAAAAAATTCACGTCCCCTGATACAAGGCTTCGGTGTGGATTCGTTTTTTGGTGACGCCATCGATGATGTAATGCCCTGTAACCATCACGTTGTGACTGCCCCTCCCCAAAGTTTTGATATTGTCTGAAAGTGTTACACTATTGAGATAAGATTTCTTTAATGGAAACCCGATATCACCACTGGGTAACGAGATGCCATTCCGCTGTATAGATTCACTTCTTTAAAGGACGTGTCTTAATTAACAATGCAAAATCGTGTAAATTGTTTGGGCGGCGTATATAAATACAGCCACGGCTTGTTTTGACCAATACACACTGTGGTTATTAAAGCCAGCTGAGAAACTTCAGTGCTTTCCGAACATTCCCGAGTACACTCACATCAGAGCCGAAGAAGAACGTGACGATGTGACATAGATTCCAGAAAACAACAGACTTGCTTCGCTGCAGTAAAATGGCGGCCAGTGATAGAGAAGCTTCTCCATTCCCTTCGTACGGGTGTTTTAGCGATGGGAGTGAGGACTTAAACAATTATTCAGCCCCCGACTTACTTACATCGGACGGTGATGAAAGTGTCGATGGGGGATTAAACAATTTGCAGGCCCCGGATATAGAGCCTTATCGGTCCGAACCGATAGCCCCTCCACAGGCTGCAGTTGCTAACAATGCGGAACTCCCGGTCGAGCTCATGGGTGCAAATGATGGCCGTGAAAATTGTGCCAACAACATTGACTGGTAACAATTATTTGTTCTGTCCGGAATTAATCACAAGCATCACAAGCATCTAACGTTAGCGTTATTTATTAATTATTCCTACAACCAAGCGGAGACCAAAACCAGAGGCTACATTAGCACTGTACTAGTAATAGTATTAGTACATGTAATCTGTGTGTATACACACATGTATCTACTACTAGTATGAAGGCGTATTAAACTGAGCTATACATAATTAAAAGTAAAGGTACCCTTCTAAAATTCAGCTTGGTCACGGTTGTTCTCCGTCTCTCACTACAGGCACCTCGGGCTGTGCATGGGTCGGTCTTCACGGGGTGAATACTGGGTACTGCATTTCCTTGTGGATTCCACAAATCGTTTCCACTTCGCGGATATTACAGGGTCAGGCGGCCACTGATGGAGAGAGACGACTCGGTGGGGGTTGTAACTGTTCTTTGAGTAGTTACTGCTACACCTGCCAACAATGCAAGATGTCACCATTTCGAATGAATCGCTTCCGCACTGAAGTGTTTTCTTTAAGTGACGTAAGCAGTCAGTTTCGGCGGAAAATGTCGAAAAGAGCGTTTTCGGAAGCATTCGGAGAGCAGGAAGTTTAAAGTGTCCTGGTTCATTAAGGGGGGGCAGTGTGAGTGCAGTACAACCCGGGTGCACACTAGTACTAGCACTGTTATCACTTTATGCTCGTAATCGTAGTAAATAAAAAGCTTAAGACATGAACTTTAAGCATGGTATACGCTTCCTCAATGTGATTGGGTTAAAAGCCTTTCTATTCAAATGAGTACCATCATCTTCTCCCGCTTATTCCGGGGTCAGATCGCGGGGGCAGCTGCCTAAGCAGTGAGGTCCAGACGCCCCTCTCCCCAGACACTTCCTCCTGCTCTTCTGGGGGGATGCCGAGGCGTTCCCAGACCAGCCTAGAGACGTAGTCCTTCCAGCGTGTTGTGGGTCGACCCCGGGGTCTCCTCCCGGTTGGACATGCCCGAAACGCCACACCAGGGAGGCGTTCAGGAGGCATCCTAATCAGATGCTCGAGCCACCTCAGCTGGCTCCTCTCAACGTGGAGGAGCAGCAGTTCTACACCGAGCTCCTCCTAGATGGCTGAGCTTGTCACTCTATCTCTGAGGGAGAGACCTGCCGCCCTGCGAAGGAAGCTCATTTCATCCGCTTGTATCTGCGACCTTTTTCTTTGTCACTACCCAAAGCTCATGACCGTAGGTGAGGGTAGGAACGTGGTTCAACTGGTAAATTGAGAGCTTTGCCTCCCGGCTCAGCTCCCTCTTCACCATGTTAATGTTATATTATATATACTGTATATAATATTTAATAATAGTATACATGTATACATAACATTTTATATATATATATATCTGATCGGGTCTAATCAGCAAACTGGCACATTTTCAACTATCCCTCAAACTTGAATAAATATTTCCATGTCCAAGTTTATTTGTTAAACAATGCATCATAATCTTTAGTGCATGCCTGGGAGACATTATAACATTTATATATATATATAGAGAGAGAGAGAGAGAGAGAGAGAGAGAGGTCTGATGTATTAAACCATGGTCCTTGGAGGAATATTATCCCGCATCTACCATGATTTAATGCATGTTGGCCCAATACATTACAAAATGGGATAAAGTTTCTAAATCTGCAGAAAATGTTAAAGGTCAGTGTCACACATTTCAGTACCAGTTTCATGATCAGACCTATATATAAATATAATGTTATAATATATACTACACAGGGACGTAAGAAAAGCAAATTAAAACAAGATTTTTATGGTGTATTTTTTATCTGTAGAAATGGGTTCTATCCATCTGTCTGAGTTGTAAAAGTTAATAAGTTTATAGTTTTATAAAAAGTTTATAAACTTTTAATAGTTATTTTTAAATTTATTTTAAATTAATAGTTTTATAAAAAGTTTATAAACTAAAACAAATTAGTTTAACTGTCATCATGGCCAGAGTACTCATACTTAACATTACATACAAGTGCCTTTACTGTAGATTGTGTACCAGGTTACTGTATTGAACGTTTCTTACAGATGGTTTCAGAAAGATCGTTGCTTTGTCTGACTGAATGATGTACTGCCTGCCAGTTCACACACGAGCCACCTGCTGCAGTCCTGTTGTCAATATGTGTAAATTCTATTTGCTGTCAATGGAAGTGTGAGGAGCTGCACTCGCACCATTTCGAATAAATATTACACACAGCGGGCACGAAATAATAAGTCTACTCACTACACAAGTCTAATTACTAAATAACAAGTCTGAATTAAACATGCACTTATCTCTTAAGAGTTCACAACTGCTAATTTCCTAAAATCCAGTTGTGTTTAGGTTCAGATGTCATTTTTTTCATCAGTTTTTGATGTGCTTGCTGCTTAAAGTGAAATGAAAAGGAAGCCTTCCAAACTCTCCTGTTACACTTGAACGTATGTATATTTTCATTATCAGGTGGTTTTTATTTACATTTTTAAAGTTGCAGTCTGCTAAAATTTGTTTAGTTTGCATTAGCCAGTTTAATAAACGTTGCCATTTGGAGTCTGTTTCTTTTTCATGAGTGCATGAAATCCTGAGACATAAATTCATCAGGTCATATAAGGCACAGGTGTCAAAATCGAGGCCCGTTGTGCAAAATCTGGCCCGCCAAGTCATTCTATGTGGCCTGCAAAAGTTCTCAACGAATATGATTATCTTACATTCCTTGACACGACCATTACCATGAAACCTACTCATCCTTCCGCTAGGTGGTGACAGCCTATTTCAAGTCAACGGCTAGTCATGACTCAAAGATTGCATGCTAGCTTGTTGCTGCTGAGTGTCATCAGAAAATGCAGGTGAATAAAGGAAAAGAGGACAAATACCGAAACGGATCATTTTGCCATGAAGATGGTATAGGTGGATCTCATGAGGTTATGTGAGAATATTTGGAAGATGGTATAGCAGAAGGAACTGTTTTTACACTGACCATTATTTTATAAACAGGCAGCAGAATCTTGACTCTGAAGTCACGACTGGTCAGTGTGAAATGTCTGCTACTTATAATTTGCATAACATTTAATCCAGTCCAACAGTTTTCTGTCCCACAATCCCTTGCACAATTTCAAGACTCTTTCTAAAGCTTAGGATCCTGTAACTGGGTTATAATTGGCTTGTGAGGAAGGTAACCAAACTCCCAATGGCCACTTTTAAAGCATTGCAGAAAGACTTCAGCACAGATGGAATCTCCATCCAGAAGGACAGGAGAAATGCTCCCATCAGTCAAGCTTTGGTAGAGTGGCTAGACTTAAACAAGCCCTGAGTAAATGGCATATGGCGGTGCCTTTTTGGGGAGGCGAAAATCAGGGCCTGCTCATTAGCTGGCTAATGGCGTCCTGTGGTGAAGCGTGATGCTGGGTGCAGTAGCATCCCACCGAGGGAGTGCTTCCCATCAGCTGCTGGAGCTACGTAATACTACTAGGGTTGCAGGGAGGCTATCTCAGCTGACTCTGGGCAAAGGCGGGGACAGTTTGGAATGGTCAGCCTAATTTGCATGTCTTTTAATAGTGGGAGCTAACTGGATTACCTAGAGGAGCCTCAAACCCAGGACCTTGTTGCTGTGACATGCTAATTATACCACCATGCTGCCTCTTATTATTGTTGTTGTTGTAAATGTGCACAAATTTCTAAAGTCTGTCTCTATATAAGATTTCCAACTTCTGAAATGTAAGTACTGTCACCTATAATAGGTCATAACGTAAGACAGATTCGCAGAGGTACTCTGTTCACATCCTCACAGTTAAAGAAGCAGGCTCTGAAGGAGAAGATCGAGGATGATGTAGGAGCACTGGTGCAGTTCCTGCTGGATGAGAAGGACAGACTTTTGGAGAGGCTGGAGTCTGAGGAAGCAGCTACCATAGCGCTGATAGACGAGAATCTCAAGCTTGTGGAAAGTGAGGCAGCTAAAGTGGACAAGGCCATTGCTGAGATTCAGAACCAGCTCAGCGAGGTAGCTAACTTTGAGGTATGTCTCCCACTTGTTTATATCTGTGCTCCTGCGTGATGATGTTTTGTGCTGTTTTGAATTGATTATGTTCAGTTTTCTTATGGATGTCTTTTTCAGAGCATCAGCAAAGCGTACTCGAGGTATGTAGAGAACTGCATGTTGAAGCAGTTGCTGTTTCATTTTAAATCTGATTGATTACCAGCAATGTTGTGTGGGTGGGGTGGGTTAATACTGTTGTGGTGCCATCTCCCCCCATTTTTAGCCCAAGTCATGTTAACCTGACGGTACAGGCGGTGAACTGTCCGCCTGATTTCACCGAGTTCACAGGACCCTTCCAGCTCATCTTGTGGAAGAAAATGATGCATGTGCTGCATACGAGTAAGTAAAGAGCACCGTTCACCAAATCACCATCTGCATCCTATAATACTTGTTATAATAAATTAGAGCAGAATGACTCAAACCTGTCCGTGTACACACCAGTGTGTGGATTTCTACTGCAGCATTGCGCAAAATAGATCCATAATTAGAACATTTCAGCAGAATACAGTGACATAATGCCATTAAAGCTGGGTTTCTCCTCTCATGATGGCTCTTATAGAGGGTTTCCCCCCCCTACCTCTCCATTCTAATGTTGCACGGTGGAAATTACATTATTACTGTGAATGCAGCGCTATTCTTCTCCTAACAAGACAAACATCTCCTATGTGCTGTAGCCAAGCCATGATGCTAGAGACTGTGTTTGTGTGTGTAAGAAAATAATTAGTGGTGGGTGGGTTTGATGTTATATCATTCCTCTCAGATAGAATGGTATCTCCGTCAACTTTTCTCACATCAGAATTCATGCTCTCATGTACAATAACAGCACCATTTACACTATAGACATTTACATATGTAGGCTTTTCCATTAATAAGGTTTTTTTCTAACACTCCCTCTGATTGTATATGACTAGTAACCCTGTATGGCTTCACTGCGCAGGTTATTAATTCATGTATTAACATTACTATTAATTATTATGTTACTCGTGATTTAATATTTGATTTAACCCAATTTAATTTTTAAATTGAAGAAGTTTTGTGTTTAACAAGGAAAATAGTATGATGTAACATTTATGGAAGAAATCTTTAATGTTTGTGCTTTCTAAAGATGTTTGCTGAAGAGAGAGAGACTCTAGGAGAGAGATGATTTGTGCTTTACAGTTGTTGTTGTTGTTGTTGTTGTGGGTTTTTTCCATCATATGACTGGGGGCATTCTCGTCATATTCTCGTCATATACATTTAAGAAAAGAGTAAAAATTATAAACAGTTATTTATTTATTCATTGTTATATACTTTATTAATCCCACAAAGGGAAATTATGCTGTGCAGTGAAAACACACCCACCCACACACACCCCCCGACCCAAATTTCAGCGGAAAGTGCTACTCGTTCACCCCACACACATTTTTCCCGCCGGTTTAGGGACTTGAACCAGTAACCTGCTTCTCTATTCTTTAGGCAGAGTAACACACTTTGATCCACGATGTTATCTGAAAATAATTCACTTGGCTTCACGTAAACATCAGAAATAATCAGTGTTCATCCAAGAACTCTGAGGTGTAATGAATTAAAGGAGACGAGGGCACGGGTTTAAAGTTAATCTCATTTAAATCTCTAGATTAATTTCTTTCTGTATGTAAAATTTTAGGCCGATAGCTTCTGTTTAAATGATTTTATTGGCAGTAATTTGAAAACTGAGTCTCAGAATGATGTCATCAAGGCCCATGTAAACATGTGTATGTTTAGAATTTTAATGTAATTTATTGACAGATTTGTGTTGGAGGTGTTAAAAGGTTTAGATTAAAATCATTCCCTGTGCAGTGGGAAACTGTATATACACCAGGATTCATATATTTAAATACAAACACCTGAAATAGTGAAAGAAATAATGTTTAAAGCCAAACTCCTCCATGTTAATTTGGGCCTTAATGATGTCATCGTTCGGAGATTCAGTTCTTAAATAACCACCAATAAAATCAATAAGATAGCAGCTTTCAGTGTGAGTTTTTGTATTCTTATTATCGAGTTTTGATTGAGATTAACTTTAACGAGTGCTGATTTCTCCTTTAATACAAGTTCATATCTCACACCTTTGTAGATTTCCAGTAGATCTCTGTATGAGGTCCGTTCTGTCATTTGAACCATAGGACAGTTAACTAATGTACAGCATCCTCTTCCCCTCAGTGCCACAGAACCTGACGCTGGATCTGGACACAGCACACCCATCTCTGGCCATCAGTGACTTCGACACAAAGGTGGAGGAGGGCCGAGCACGCTCTCACGAACCCGACCTGCCACGCCGCTTCACGCGCTTCTTTGGCGTGTTGGCTACTGCTCAGTACTCCAGTGGCCAGCACTACTGGGAGGTAGATGTGAGGGACAAAGGAGTGTGGTATCTGGGTGTGACAACAGCCCGCAGCAACCGGAAGGGCTTCGTTAGTCTGTCACCGTCCGCTGGTTACTGGAGCCTGAGCCTGCACGACCGCCTCTACGCCAACGAAGAGGACGCACGTGTGCCTGTGGCTGATTACTGGAGCTCTCCTCGTGTCGGGGTCTTCCTTGACTATGAACGTGGCCACGTGGCTTTTTATGACGCCGTCACCATGAAGCGCGTCTACAGCTTTGCGGCGTACTTTGACGAGCCCGTTTCACCCTTCTTCAGCCCTGGCAAGAATGACCCGGGCAGCCGTCTGCAGATCTGCCACTATTACTGAGGAAAAGACGATCACGGTGATGCAGTGATTTAAGAAGTTGATGTCCACTGCAGGGGAAGCTAAGGGCAGGTGTTTCCCTAGTACTGATAGGGAAGGGGGGGGGATTTTTTGAGAATGTGATGCTTTGTATTGCGAGAATGAAGCTCCTGTATTAGAAGACTGATGCTTTCCGTGAGAGGAGAAGAGAAAAAAACAGTATTGTATCTTTAATCAGAAGTTTGCATTCCAGGACGTCGTTCTCTCAGGAGCGAGGCGGCCATGTTGCGGCTCAGACTCGGAACTTCTTTCCGATGTGTTCTTTACTGTTGGAGGATGATGTAGCCCTGTTGTCACTCAGATCAGGACGCCCTGCTGGTTTTAAGCAAATTTCAACTCGAACTGCTTTTAAATGTTTCACCTCAGCGTAAATTTCACCTCAGCGTCGCTCCACGTCCACCAAATGTCACCTTTTCCCAGCAATGGAATTTAGATCAGTCAGTTTTAGAAGTAGCTCGCTGTAAGCTTTTGAAAAAGTGGTTTTTGTTTTTTTTTCTTCTTCTTCTTAATATAATTCCTAATTTCTCTTAAAAGAAATGAGTTAGTGGTGTATATTTAAATACATAAATATTCCAGGGTTCGGGGGTTTCACAGGCTGCTATGCAAGGTTTAGACATTTCCAGAAAATAAAGCTAGTATATCTCGGAGCGGCGAATGCTGACCAACGTAGCGCATTTTGGGTTTCATCAGGGTTCGTAAACGGTTGCAGAACCGCTCACAAACAGCTTTTAGGGTCGCAGAGAGATTTTAAACATGTTAAAAAATTCTTTGTGTATTAATTTTTTTTGCTAGCAATTGTAATAGGTCGCTAAAGTGTTTTTTTTTTTTTTTTGTTTTGTTTTTTTCCTGGTTCACCTGGTAGTAAAGGGTTTATGGACCTTTTTATACAGTCAGGCCCATGAATGGGGTAAGGGTGGTTCAGTTCCAAGATTCACCTGGTATTTTATCAGGAGTTGGCAAAAGGTCACAAACAGTGGCAAGTAGTTGATAACCATCGCTAACACTGACGCCAACATTTGCTAACAGCCGCTGATGTTCGCCAACTGTCTTTTACAAACATTTTCATAAGTATTTGCATGAATGTTGGTAATTGTTGCTAAATGAACCCTGATTTTCACCAGAATTCATCAGAAAAGTGAATCCAAACTGTGCTGTGTTCGCGAGTATTCGCTGCGCCCTGGGGTTCTAGTTTAATAGCGAATTTAATAAGGTTTCTTTCTAGTCTCTTACATTTAAATCTGCAAACTGGATTTGCTGAAACAAGGTCTGGTCCTGAGTGTGGGATGAAGAGAACGGTGTGTGTGTGTGTGTGTGTGTGTGTGTGTGTGTGTGTGTGTGTGTGTGTGTGTGTGTGTGTGTGTGTGTGTG
>JAQMYF010000016.1:7932928-7943660 GCA_030014195.1 Neosilurus mollespiculum
CCAGCGGATCCTCTCTGATCCCAGCCACCCCAGCCACACACTCTTCATGCTCCTGCCATCAGGCAGACGGTACAGAATCATCAGGACTCGCACCAGCAGTTTCAGGGACAGTTTCTACCCACAAGCCATCAGGCTACTGAACTGCTGATATACCAGACAATCTGCACACTTTTTGCACACTCATTGTACACACATACTCCTTTCACTTATATAGTTTTATTCTTACTGGTATTTTTATCTCAATGTTAAATTTATGTGCAATATCTGTTTCTTAAGTGCAATTTTGAGGGGGCTCTGAGTCCAAGAATTTCATTGCCGGTAGTGATGTTTCCTCGTTACCTGTATATGACAAATAAACTTGAAACTTGAAAAGCTCATTTAAATACTTAATTCTGATTGGTCAATGAAGACATTGGCATTTTGGTATAACAGAACTTTTCTATGTATAATTAACACAAGAAATACAATCCTTTTAAGTAATAAGCAGGATAATTGTGGTAAGGGTGACTCAGTGCTTAAGACTGATAAAAGGGATGAGGGTGCAACCCCTGTACCACCAAGTTGCCACTGTTGGGCCCTTGAGCAAGAATCTTAACACTCAACTGCTCAGTTCAATAAATGAGACAAAAACATAAGCCACTCTAGAAAAGAAAGGGTGTCTCCCAAATGCTGTGAATAAATAACAATAATAATATACATTGGCCTGCTCATTATAATGAATCCCCCCCCCTCAGGGTGATTAAAGCCTCCTCTGCTTCACGTTGGCGTCCTGTGTCACCTTGCCAAGGTCTATTTCACAATAACGTTCAGTTCACTGCACAGTATCTCCTACATACTGCACAAAAAAACATGAAGTAAAAGAAACTAAAGACCTTTGATGAGGAAATCGCACCTGACCATCATAAACAATTGCCAGTCATTTTGCGGACCTTGAACTTGACCTATAATGACCTTTTCATAAACTCGTTTTAGGCTTTTAAAAGTTGCTACCCTGAAAAGTTGCTACCCGATGGTTATATATTAAGCAGTTATTGAGATATAGGTGTGCATGGCCACAAAATAAATAAATAAATAATAACAATTATGATGATGATGATGATGATAATAATAATAATAATAATAATAATAGTACAAAAACACAGACTGACAGAAGTGAAAACAATCCCAGAAAAACTTTCGTAACAAATTCCTGTAGAGACTGTCTACTGGACCACACGGGTCTTACCTACTCTGTAGATCAGCTCATCCTCAATAGGATTCTCCTTCTTCTTAGTTGTACTATACATGCTGGAGGGTCTTCGCACAGCTTTTTGCCTGATGTGTCCCCCGCTTCCGCTGGGTGACTTCACTCTCCTCTTCACATCTTCAGGAGACTGAGGTACATCGCTGGGCTTCACAGCACGCAGTCTGAACGGACTCCCTCTCACAGGCTGGCCATAAAGCATCAGTGAGAAAGAATACTCTCCCTCGCTCCTCAGTGTGTAGCCCACTTCATATGTCCCGTTTTTATTATCCACCACCTCCACCTCGACTGCCTTGCTTCCTTCCGGGCCTGTGATCTCTGCTTTTAGAACTGCATTTCCACTCCGCACCAGCTCTCCGTCCTTGTCCTTGGTGGTAACGGTGATGGCACTGTGCTGGCCAATGACGGCGTGCCGCAGGCCCTCTCCAGTGGCCACACTAGTGTGTCCAACAGCATTGGTGGTGATCAGCACGCCCAGATTCTGGATAGAGCGCCGCAGGCCCTCTGTCTCCAGGTGACACTGCAGGTGTCCATTCTCATGCGGTCGTTCAGGAAAGGTGTGACACGCCAGAGCACCTGCACGCTCCCCCATCTGCTTCTGCACAAGCAGCACCTCAGCAGCACCTCCATGGTTCAGCGCCTGCTCTGTGAAGCTGCAGCTGCTCTCGATATGTTCTTTTGCCTGCTGCAGGGATGACAGCTGGGACTGCAACACCTATTACACACATCCCAGAGGCAAGATAGGAAATATGATGTGTTTCCTAAACAGTCCAGAAGAGGGCAATATCATATTCATTCATTCATTTGCCGAACTGCTTAATCCTACTACGGTCACGGAAAGACTGGAGCCTATCTCAGGCGACTCCGGGCAAAGGCAGGGTACACTCTAAACAGCTCACCAGACCATCACATGGCCAACACACAACCAATCACACTCACACTCACGAGCAATTTGGAACAGCCTATTCGCCTCATGTGCATGTTTTGGGACTGTGGGAGGAAACTGTGGGTGCCAGCCTCCACTCGACCCCAGTAGGATTATGCAGTTCAGCAAATTAGTGAGTGATGATGATGATGATGATAAAAAAACAAACAAAAAATTCCTCGATGATTACAGAGGTAAAACTCTGTTGCTGACCTTCTGCTTAGAGCTGCAGATGTTCTCGAGGTCAGTGATGAGGGCAGTCTTACGTTGGTGTAGAACCCGCTCTAGCTCCTCAAACGTACAACTGATCTCATTTACAGCTTCAGTCTTTCGCTCCATCAGCTGCCGGGAGATATCATTCACCAGTTCGATTGCAACCGTGAGCTGAGGCAACCTACAGGGATAGTGATAGTATTTAAATACAGGTGAATTGTAATAAATAGTGTCTCTTTCATCTGTTTACATCTAGCATAGCATTCATTCATTCATTCATTCCATCCTTCATTTATTCACAGAGTCGCTTAATCCTACTAGGGTCACGGGGAGGGTGGAGCCTATTTTAGCCGACTCTGGGCAAAGGTGGGTACACCCTGAAGAGCTCACCAGTCCATCACAGAGCAGTGCACACGCACACACTCACACACACACACACACACACACACACACACACACACACACCTAGGGGCAATATATAACAGCAAATGTCTTTGGACTGTGGGAGGAAACTAGAGTACCTGGAGAAAGCCCTTGCAAGCACAGGGAGAACATGCATGCTACCAGGGTACCACTACAATCCTACTAGGGTCAGAGAGGCTGGAGCCTATCTCACCTGACACTGGGTGAAGAAGGGATATAACCTGAACAGCTCACTAGGCCATCGCAGGGCAATGTGGAACAGCCAATTAGTCTAAAGTGCATGTCATTAACTATGGAAGGAAACTGGAATACCCAGAGGAATTCCATACAAACATGGAGAGAACATGCAAACTCCACACAGAGAAGCCTGATGCTCTGAGGCAGACATGCTAATCACTATGCCGCCTTATTATTACCCAGTTAATGGTAAATAGAGTGAATCATATTGAATTTAAATTTTTATATGCATTTTTAGGAAGAAGCAATAAAGGTAGAACATCTGATCATTTTTTTATGAGAGAGGTGTGATTTATATCTGGTGAACTACAGGAAACTGAGCTTGAGTTGATAGATTTAATAATACATGTACAAGTTTTGATAGCACACAGATCTCCACCTGAAAGCAGTATGTGCATGTGGAAGTGTGCTACCTGTTGCGGATGGCGTCCAGCTGATTCTTCAGTGCTGCTTTGTGCTGTTCCAGAACGTCCCTCAGCGGGACAGTGACATGTTCTCTGTGTTCCCCCTCTGTGCAGTCTAAACACATGGCTGTTTCACATGACTCGCAGTAAAACTCCATCACCTGCAGAGGGAATCGGTGAACATCCATGCTGCATGCTGTCATGACAAAGCAACCCAAACCCAGGGGGAAGCTAAGACTGGCACGGTTTATTGGGAGTTGAAGTTTTAGATAAATATGTGTTCACATTCACAGGATTTAAGTCTTGGCTGATGTAAAAAGGCTCTCTTTGTGTACTAGCATGATTTTCTTTTTACTATTTACAGCTACGAGAGGATCACAGTCCCCTAATTATTCACCCATTAGTTGATCTGTTCCCTTGCCTCTGGGATTCACTTTTGTAATGCTGGCGTATCAGTTTGTTAGAAAAGCTCAACATGTCTTTTAAATCAACAGCATAATCTTTCATACTTGTTTCTTCCCCAGGTTTTCTCCCTTATTTTCACACCCATGAAGTTTTGCCTCCCTGTCACATGACCACCACCAAACGAGGAAGATGCAAAAGCAATCACGTGCCCCCTCCGTGACATAAGATGTTACCACCCACATCTTTAGTAACTGCTGCGCATGCATATTCAGGGATGGTCTAACACCCGCCGAGGGAAAGCGCTATCTGCCCCTTGTATGCATAAGCTCACGGACGCCCATGGATGGCTGGTGATGACTTTTAGTGACAGGCATGTGAGTGTATGCCATCCCTCCCACCTGTAAGAGATCTCGGCCAATTAACTCCAATGGACTCCCGTCTGCAGATGACTGCGTGCGTCAACCCACCAAACTCAAGTAAGCTTTCTTAGCATTAATTTAGCTGTACCCTATAATAAGTGCCGGGTGGAATAAATGAATAAATAAATGAATGAATGAATGAATGCCCCCACACACCAATATACATTTTTTTAGTTTTCTTGCGCTTCCTAAATTTCTTCTCCTATCCTGATTTTTAAGAAGCTTACCTTGCCCTCATGGTTTGGGCAGGACAGAGGCTTCCCTGCAGCTGCTGCGCTCACAGACTCCAGCACATTGCAGGCTTCAGGACGAGAACATTCCGGATCCCTCTGTAGCACCTCCATCAGATTCGTGATAAAGAAGTTATTCTGCAGCGCTGCTACTCCTTTTTCAGGCAGGATGGATGTCTGTCGGCACACTGGACACGACAGGGTCAGTGACTGGGGCGGGATGTAGTTCTGTAAGCACCTATGAGAAAAGAAATAAAAAGAGGAAAAAAAGAAGGAGTGATGTCACATGAACAACAGATAAATGAGAGAAAGATGAAGAAGAAGACAAAAGTATTTGCTGGGAGATCATGAGTGCACAAAATAAATAAATAATCAATTTGATTTTAAAAATGAATGGCACAGTCGTCTGTGGCCGGGAACCAAATTGTGAGACTGAGTGTGTGAGACGGAGTGTGTACTCTCTCCTATGTCCTATGTTAATGACAGTAACACTAGCCTGTTGTGTGTGTGTGTGTGTGTGTGTGTGTGTGTGTGTGTGTGTGTGTGTGTGTGTTCATGTTCAAGCGAGACAGTAGATATGGCTTTCCTCAGTGCGTTACACTGCCATGTGATACAGAGTACAAGTTCGAGAAAGATGCAGTTGTTAGGCTTTGCATGTCTCAGAGGAAGAAGTTGACACCTGTCATAGACAGGGAAGAGCTGATTGGTCGGAAATTGTCAGTTGATCAAATCAGATAAAAATAGACGAGCTCATTTCAATAATATAGTTTGGTGGCATGGTGGCGCAGTGGTTATCACGTCCACCTTACAGCAAGAAGGTCCTGGGTCTGAATCCTGGGCTCAGAAGTTTCTGTGTGGAGTTTGCATGATCCCCCTGAGCTTGTATGGGTTTCCTCCATATACTCTGGTTTCCTCCCACGGTCTAAAGTCAAGCACATTAGGCTAATTGGCTGTTTTAAATTGCCCTTAGGTGTGAGTGTGTGTGTGTGTGTGTGTGTGTGTGTGTGTTGCCCTCTAATGGTAAAATTTTTATAGTAAATAACAATTCAGTATAATAAACATTATTTAAATATATATGTATGTATTCATCAGATTCAGATTTACTTTGTGAACCGCTTAATCCTATTTAGGGTTGGGAGGAGAATGGCGCCCATCTCAGCCAACTCTGGGCGAGGTCAGAGTACACTCTGGACAGCTCACCAGGCCATTGCAGGGCTATATATACACACACACACATATATATATGTATATATATATAAAGTAGTAAAGCAGCAGTAGCGAAGTTTACGGTTAGACCTTAATTTTGAACTTGATATTAGCAGAAAAATCTAGAGAAATGAGAGATTCTACAAACCAGAACCACACCAGAGCAGTAAACACTTTCAGCCTCTTGCAGACATTTCCTAAATTCAGAGCCCAAAAGGCACTTGGATGCTCTGAACTGTTTACTCTAGTAAAAACAAAGATTTTATGATTCCTGTACAAAATGATATCTTGGAAAATGTGGTTGAAAAGGAATTTTACTAGCAATTGACAAATTCACATCTGTTTGATTTCTTAACCGGATGAACAGTTTTAAAGTACGGAGCACGTGCAGTCCATGTGGCCCAACTGCTTTAAGAGTCACTTCATTTTAGAGAGAAAACATCGTGTCTCCACTTCATGTAATTGTTTACTTATAAAGTTTGTCCTCAGGGGACTGGTCTAATCAAATACTGTTCATCTAAATTGCCTCATAGAGACTGTTACAGAAATACGTGGAGTGTGTGTGGGACTGTACCGTTCACAGAAGGTGTGTAAGCAGGGCAGTACTTTGGGGTTGTGGAAGTGATCGAGGCAGATGCTGCAGACCAGGAACTGCTTGTCTATTTGCCGCACTACTGGACTTGTGCTGCCGGTCTCACGCTTGGCCATGGTGACAGACATTCACAGACACGGCTGGGGGCCAGGACACACCTTACACTGTCTCACACACACACACACACACACACACACACACACACACACACACACACACACACACACACCCAGACAGAGAGTGAGGCATGGTTAATCATCCATAAGAAATGCTGTAGCAATTACAGTACTAAATGATCTTTGAGCCTTGAAGGCAGCCTTCTAATTTGGATAGTGTCAGTAACTGTCTTAACTCAAAATCTGAATTTGGAAAAAACGAAAAAAGATATATGTATATGTTGCTGTAACACTACCTTTTGGGTTTTTTTTGGGTTTTTTTAATTTTTGTTTTTTGTTTTGTTTTGTTTTTTTAGTTATACAGTAGTGAACAATACATCTAAATTAATTGCAGACAAGTTTTTGCTGTGAATTAATACTTTTTACCAAAACAACCTCTAAACAACAACAACAAATGAAATAATTTTATTTTAAGTTAAATTTCTCCCAAATCAATGATGCAAAGGGATTATTTTGTTTGTTTGTTTGTTTGTTTGTTTCTTGGTTTTTTACCAAAAAAAGAAATGTGCACATAACTGTCCTTAAAGAGCTAGAAACCTGAAAACATTGGTGCAATATTTAAGAAACACGACTCACAAAGACTGAACGGGGAGCTCTGCTTTTAGGCAGTGTCTAATTCATTATATTACAGTGGTGTCCATGTAGAGCAAGGAGTCATTTGGGGTTTGATCATCAAAATGTAAATATTTCATTCACTAGGCCAAGCAGTGTGTTTTCATCTGCTTCCTTTATTTCACAAAAGCACTGTTGCCAGAACAGTACTGGGTCAGAGGTGAAAGGGCACTACAGTGTGCGATTAATCATAGTAAATTTTTTGAAAGTGTTATTTATTTTTTTTGTGATTTCTTCTGACAGCGCTATAGGTTCATACATCCCTGAGGCCCAATAGTTATATATTGTTTCATTCCATACACACTATTTTAAATTTTAATTACTCATCTTCCATCAGTTTCCTTTCTGGTTTTATTTTATCTTTATGGAGAGATTGTCAGTAATTACAAAAATGGAACACAAACACACACAACACACACCTTTAAAGTTTAGACTTGATGAGCAATGTTACCTAACAGTGTATTAACTTTAGATATTCTGACAACACCCTCAAAATGTACATAAAGCTAGATGAGTGGAAAAACCTACAAAATCCCTGCAAACTTCAAAAAGACATACTTTATATTCAAGTTAATAAAAAAAAGACTGTGTTATGTTACTACCTGATTTTCCGTGGCACACAATTTAACCCTTCGTCGATATAAATGCCTGTTAGAAGTACCTAAACCAAATCTGGGCTTGGAGAAGTTGTGGCTAACACACGTATATGAAACAAAACAAGAGTCTTCATGAGATAACATATCCCCTCAACCTCCCCACTGTCAGTATATAAATATATATATATACTCTCTAACAAATCTCAAAATATCAGAAGGCATAACTACACTGCCTAGTAGAATTATCTGCCACTGAAATGAACAGTTTCCAAATTCTGATGCGGAATTGTAATGAACACAGACGGAGGGACAGACGGACCATGTGATATATATATATATATATATATATATATATATATATATATACATTTGTAATGTTTTGTAATTTTCTTGTTGAGACTGTATCTTATCTTTTCTTTATTGGTATGGAGTAACTGTGTGCACACAATTTCCTCTGCGATCAATAAAGAATTCTGATTCTAATTCTAATCCTGATTCTGATATTACCCTGCATTGTCTGCCGGTGGGATAGAAACAAGCTAAATCTATGAGCCTAAAAGAAATGGTATAGGCTCATTGTAAAATTCAACAACAGGTTTTTCCTTTATAACATCAATTCACAGGTCCCACAGGTGCTTGTTCAGGTCCTCATCATCTTGAGAGTGGATTACTGTAACAGGCTCCTGACAGGTCTGCCCCTGGGTGCTCTGACCCTTGTAACTGATCAGAATGCAGCTGCAAAGCTTGTTTTAATTTCTATTCCAAAATCACCTCATAATGTCACACTGCTGCATTCTATACACCAGTGCTCTGGAGCCCGTCGCATAATATTTTAAATACCCATGCTTGTCTTAGTAACATTTATGACATTTTGCAGACACCCTTATCCAGGGCGGGTTTATTTTTTATAAATCAGTTGGAGAGTTAAGGGCCTTGCTCAAGGGCCAAACAGTGGCAGCTTGGTACTGGGGCTTGAACCCCTGACCTTCTGATCAGTAACCCAGACCCTTAAGAGCTGTGAAAGCCATCATCCCTCCACCCTCCACTCCCTCACAGTCAGACACACACATGCAACCTTCCTCGACGGCCACATACTCACTCGCTCACACACTCTCCCCCACTCTGCTGACTCTCACGTAGACATCAGTTCTCTGTAAAAGGACACTGCATCCTCAAACTCTATGACTGTCTTACACTGCCGCACTTTTCCCAGTGTCCAGTTTTTATTCACAGGTGTAGGCTTGTATTTCTATTTTATATTTCTATTTAAAAGTTGTGTATATAATTGCTTGTGTTTATATTCTGCTCTTGACAATGTTAACTGCAGTTTATTGCCTTGCTTCTACCTCTTTTTTAAAACTGAGAGTCTCATACCAAAGTTTCGTTATGTGTGAACATAATGACAGTAAAGATTCTTGAATCTTGAATCTTAACCACTCGGCCACCCCTGTTTCCAGTGACAGAAAACAACCTAATCTACCTTACCACAGCCCATTTAACATGGCTCGAATCGACCCATCAACTCTCATGGGACATAGAAGAACATGTCAAGACTCTCCTCTGTACTGGCACCCAGATAATGGACTGAAATTTCCCTGAGTGTCCAAGCAACTGAGTCACCACCTTGTTTTTTGCATTACACCCTGTAATCTAAATGGATTTCTGTCTTGGATTTTATGTCATTAACCCAAACACAACAGTTTGATTTCATCAAGTGAAACAACACAAACAAATAAAACATGATAAATAAAACAAATTAAAAGTGGTGCATGAATATGTATCAACCCCATTGCTATAAAGCCCATAAATAAGATCTGGGGCCTCATGTACAAACACTTGCGTGGAATTCCTATTGAAAAGTGGCGTACGCTTAAATCCAGAAAACGTCGTACACACAAAAAAATCCAGATGTATGAATCTGTGCATACACATGGATCCAAGCACATTTTCTTAGAACATCCAAATCAACGTGGAATTGAGCGCACATGTAGGAGTACCCGACCCCTCCCTGTCCACGCTGCCCATTTAAGTATGCAAATCATATTTAAATGAACCCTGCACCGGAGATGAGGCCCCTGGTGCTACCAATTACCTTTAGAAATCACATAATCAGATAAATAAGGTCCACCAGTGCGCAATATGTGTCACATGATCTCAGTATATATACACCTCTTCTGAAAGGCCCCAGATACTGCAACACCACTAATTAAGAGGCATTGCCAAGCAAGAGACACCATGAAGACCAAGGACCTCTTCAAATAGGTCAGGGACAAAGTTGTGAAAAAGTACAAATCATGGTTGGGTTATAAAAATATCCAAAACCTTCTAAATCCCACAGAGCACCATTAAATTCATCATTACAAAATGGTAAGAATATGGCACCATGACAGACCTGTCTAGAGAGGGCCATCCACCAAAACTCACAGACCAGGCAAGGTTACAAGGTAACCCTGCAGATGCTGGAAAGCTTTACAGAAGAGATTGGCATATTTGGTATAAATTCTTGTGCTGAAATGATTTAGGACTATAATTCCCTTTACAGTTATAAGATAACCAACTAGACTTAATTTCAAACTATAGTGAAGTTTCTGCTACATGGTTTGTATTTTTATCTGGTTTCACCTAAATGAGGATGGGTTTCCCTTTTCAGTCTGGTTCCTCTCAAGGTTTCTTCCTCGTGTCGTCTGACAGAGTTTTTCATTGCCACCGTTGCCATGGGCTTCTTCATTGGGGATTTGTAGGGTATATTGAGAAATGTTTAAATTCCTTACCAAATTCGTTTTACAATGTTGTTTGCAGCAATGTTAATTATATTAATTAATTATAATACAAATAAAACTGAATTTATTTGAATTGAATAGAATTCAACATTTGTCCACACTCTTCTGGGCTGTGTTTTTTGGAAGAGTAGCCAGAAAAAAAAATACTTATAGAAAGAAAAAGAAAGTTAAGCAAGTTAAGAGTTACTCCTCTCCATCGAGAGGAGTCAGCTGAGGTGGCTTGGGCATCTCTATCGGATGCCCCCTGGACGCCTCCCTAGGGAGGTGTTCC
>JAQMYF010000016.1:7950878-7962794 GCA_030014195.1 Neosilurus mollespiculum
CACCTGGTTTGGGGGTTGCCTCCACGACAGGCACCGATGACCTTCCGGCCACAGCTCTGGGCTGCCGCCTCAATAATAGAGTCACGGGAGCTCGGGAGCTCTGCTATAATTTGACAAATTTTCCTTCACAGTTTTTCAGAATGTGGTAGTGGTGGCCCAGTGGTAGGGTGCTGGCTTACTGATCTGAAGGTCTGGGGGTTCAAGCCCCATTATTACTGGGTTGTCACTGCTGTCCCCCCCAGTGCAACTAACTGGGTTATCAAATGCAGGCCTTGTCTCTCACTGTCTGTGGTGGGAAGAATGTAAAAGAACCATTGCTGATTTTCATCAAGAGTAGCTGCATTGCCCTCAGCGTGTTTCTGCCCTGCGATGGCCTGGCGAGCTGTCCGGAATGTACTCTGCCCTCTCCCAGAGTCGACTAAGATGGGAGCCAACCTCCCCGCGACCCTAATTAGGATTAAAGGCTTCAGAAAATGAATGAATGAATGAATGCATGAGTTTCTCAGAATCAGATCTGTGAAGATACATAACATACAAGTCGTAACTGAAAATATTAACCACCTTTCACTTGGAAAATGCAGAGATGATGCACAGGCTTTAGCTGTGTGCTCTCACACACAAACACACACACACACAAACCTTCACATTAGGTCTATAGTACATGCTATGTGAGCGTCACTGGTTAGCATGTCCGTCTCACAGCAAGATGGTCCTTAGTTCAAGTTTCAGGCTTGTTGAGGGCGTTTCTTTGTGGAGTTTGCATATTTTCCCCGTGCTTGCATGGGTTTTCTCCAGGTATTCCAGTTTCCTCCCACAGTCCAAACACATGCACATTAGTTTCAAACTGCTATGTGTGAAGGTGAATGGTTGTATGTGTGTGTGTGTGTTGCCCTGCAATGGTCTAGCAAGCTGTTCAGGGTTTACCCTGCCTTCACCCAGTGTCAGCTGAGATAGGCTCCAGATAAGAATAAAATAAGCTAATAAAAGGTGAGTGAGTGAGTGAGTGAGTGAGTGAGAGAGAAAGAGAGAGAGAGAGAAAGTGAGTGAGTGAGTGAGTGAGTGAGTCAGTGAGTGAGTGAGTGAGTGAGTGAGTGAGTGAGTGAGTGAGTGTATGCTGTTTTTTGCTTTTGCTTCTTCTCCCCTCCACTGTGGGAATATTCCCAGATGATGTGAGCCAGAAATAATCTGATCCTTTAAATAGCTGTGTGTGTGTGTGTGTGTGTGTGTGTGTGTGTGTGTGTGTGTGTGTGTGTGTGTGTGCAGTGCGCGAGCGTGAGTACACAGCACCAGAGACAAATAAATAAAACCACTGCATGGCTCTTGGCTCACTCATGATCATGTCCACTCTGCACCCAATGGCAGTTTCACGTCTAGAAAAAAAAAAGTTCTCCCTCATAAAAATAATCCACGTGAGCTGGCTGTCGAATTACCAGTGGGCATGTTGAGTCACCATGCAGATGGCAGGCCAGATGATGGTGTGCTGGGACTCAGTGGCTCATATTCAGCAAAGCAAAGTTTGAATATGAATTATGCATTTCAGTCCTCATTCTAAAACATAGGAGTGGGTGAATGTAAAAAAAAATTGTTTTATACACATGTAAATACATCCTGAACAACTAGCCAAAGCATTGCAGGGCCAACACACACATACTCACACCTAGGGGCAATTTGGAACAGCCAATTACACTAATGTGCATGTCTTTGGACTATGGGAGGTAAGCGGAGAACCCGGTGGAACCCAGGACATTCTTGCTGTGATGCACACATGCTAACGACTATGCCACCGTGCCACCCCATAATATATATATAATTAAAATAAAATAAACTTTGCAGGCACTGGCAAAAGAAATGAATTACTTATCAATCATAACCCTAAAACACAAAAGTCATTCTCACGTGTTTTCAACACATTTTCACCGTTTGGACGTGACGTATGCAATGTAGTGAAAAAATACTGGATTATTTTATCTGTCATTGGTAAAGAGATCTTTAACTCCTCTTCACTTTTCTCTTTTTCTAGAGCCAGGAATGTCCAGGATTTACTTGTTCATGCAGACAGACAAAAGAAACACCCCACCCCCCCACCCCCCGCCAGGTGCATCTGGACAATGCCACGGGTTTCTACCATTACCAAAATTGTGCTGTATGTTTTAACTGTAAAAAGGTTAATACTTTTATTAGTTTTGTGACTAAAAAAGAGTATAAAATTAAGAAATGGATCACATGCAGCTCAAGTAATGTTATATAACTTGTTGCATGTTCCAAATGTGGCATTCAATATATCGGTAAAGCAAAGCGACGGCTTAGAAGAATTAAAAAAAAAAGTGCTATTCGCCGCATTGATCCTAAATCAGCCATTGCAAGACATTTTCCAGATGGTAGTCATTCAGTTCCAGATTTGGGATTCTATGGCATTGACATGATCACTCCTAATCGGCGTGGTGGAAATGTGGATCAAACTTTACTCCAGTGTGAATGATGATACACCTTCTATCTTAAAACATTACATCCCAATGGTTTAAATAAAGAATTAGATATGACTTGTTTTTTTGTAACTCTTCTTCACTTAAATGGGTTTCATTATACCAGTACTGTTATGAATTTTAGGTCTGTACTAAATTTATTATAATCCTTAATATGTTTGACATTTAGCCTGCAGGTAATTGGCTTCAGGTGTGACTAAATGCGCTCTAGATTACTAATCAGCTGCAGAGCAACCTTTTAGATGAGGTGGATCAGTACACATGCTTCATTTTGCACTGAGGAAAGTCTAATTTGGACTGAAACGTTTGCACTTCTGCACTTTTCTTTTTGTCTAAACAGCCCCTGAATTCATTTTGGGAGAAATATTCCAAATCAAGACTCTAGTCTGTTTCTTTTCCTGTGTGCGAGTTTTACTTTGCCATTACTGAAACTTAGAGCCATGGAAAATAATAATGCGCCATCAGCTATGCATACATTAAATCCAAATGCTGTGCTCAAAGTGCTCGTGACCTTTCTGTTGCTCTCTCTTTCTCTGGTGAAGTATGTCAATCACTGAGAAACTGAAAGAGTTGTCTGCAAGTCTGCAGTAAGCCCTGCAAAGGCTAATATTGTCCACACAATTATTGTAGCATGCTAGGGGGAAAAAAGAGGGTTTTGGCTCTGTGAAGGTCTAAAAAGTGTTCAGGGTGTACCCCACCCTCTCCCAGAGTCGGCTGAGATAGGCACCAGCATACTTTTTTGCAATTACAATTACAATCTCCTAACACACACACACACACACACACACACACACACAGACTCGAATTAATAACTTTGAAATGCTAAAATGAGACAAAGTGTGTGTTGGCCCTGTGATGGACTGGCTAGAGGTTCAGGGTCTACCCTGTTTTCGTCTAGAGTCAGCTGAGATAGGGCTCAGCATCCCTGTGCAATGGCGGGGTACATCCTGAACAGTGCGCCAGTCCATCACAGGGCCAACACACGTGCAACCATTCACACTCACGCTCAGACCTAGGAACAATTTGGAACAGCCAATTAGCCTACTGTCCATGTCTTTGGAATGTGGGTGGAAACCAGAGTAAACGGAGGAAACCCACACAAGCACAGGGAGAATACGTAAACTCCGCACGGGAACGCCCTTGTCGAGCCTGGGACTCGAACCCAGGACCTTCTTGCTGTGAGTAGGACATGCAAACCACTACACCAACATGCTGTCCGCTTTAAGTGTTGTGATTCTATGTATATCGCGAACCTTGAAGTTAAAATAAACCTTAAATTATTAACAGTATAAATCACATTAAATGAATAATATATGCCATAATTATATATTATTTTTATATCATAATTATAATACTATTTCTACACAACGCTGGCAAATAATTCATGCCGACCACACGGATGCAGTGCTGCCTGCTAACGTGTGGAAGGTTTAGAGTGCGCCACCTGTAGGATTACAGAGGAATGAACGGGGAGAACATACACACTCCACACCGAAACACCCTACCTGAGCCCGGGACTTGAACCCAGGACCTTCTTGCTGTGAGGTAGATGTGCTAACCACTACGCCACACAACAGACACGACATGTTCAAATTTTAGGCAGTGTTTGGTAATGAATAATGCTGTGCAGAACTACTCCTGGATCTGCATTTTCCTGCTCTAACTTTCTTTGTCCAAGTCCATTTTTCCCCTGTAACAGATGGATGGAGTTCCATCATTGTTGGTGATGCCTACCAGTTTGTTGGCAAACCTGCACGCTGCCTGTGGTTCGGTTGCGCAGGGGACACAAACTCAGTGGCTCTTCAGTCTCATTGAATTAGTAATTAACACTTCTGTTTAAAATAGCTAGCCTAGCATTGTCGGGTTTGTCAGTGCTTTTGTTAAGTTCCAGGAAGTACGCAGGGAGTAGCTGCTCATAAATGTCACTTTATAACTCACAGTACGCTCTGCCATGGTGTTCTCACATAGATATATTTTCTTACGAAGCTGTCCCTAAACAAACCCCTTCCCTGTTTGAGTGATTGACCTCAGTCTCACCACACAACTTGCTTCAGCTGCACCATCAGCATCCTAATTTTCCCTGTGAAAAAGACCTTCCGGTGATGTTAGCCATGTGTGGAGCTACGTGACTCCTTTTCGTCCTCTATTGTCCCTTTATTCCACCTCTCATACTGTTCTCCGTGATTACGTTGTGCAATGACGTTTCAGATTACATTCCTTTAGAACAGTGACCATTAGAAGTGGGCTTGTGACTAAAAGGTTGCTGGTTCGATTGCCAGGACTGGCAGGAAAACTTTCATGGCTGAAGTGCCTTTGGGAAAGGCAGCTAACCCCCAGCTGCCTCCTGGGTGCAGGTTTGCTGCCCACTCCTCCTGTCCATAGTGGCTGTGTGTGCTCACTACCGGAGTGTAAGGATGGTTATGTACAGCGGTAAAATTCACTGCTGTGTGTGTGTGTGTGTGTGTGTGTGTGTGTGTGTGTGTGTGTGTGTACATTCACAGATATTGGTAGATTAGTTGACTCATTACCTTTACCAAGCAGGTTATGTTTCCCAGCTTAGTGCATTCATTTGTTAACAGGATTTTGGAAAAACTTATGTGAAGATTTGAATGAGATTTCCACTGGAGGCGGGGATTCGGACAAGGAAGACATTTTGGAGGTGATCCGAATCAAATTCTGGATCCAGGAATTTTCTTAAGGTTTCTTTAACATTGGATGATTTTGATATTGTGGTTCATATAGAAGAACTGTGCATGGCGGAGGTTTGCAATCACAAAAAAGTCCAACTGTCATCGACCGTCCTTTACAGTTTGGAAAGAGAGGTCTTCGTTACAACCAATCAAGAACAGCTTTGACATATCATCTTGCACCCAATGAAACACACTTATGTAAGAATTGTGTTTACATTTCTAACAAATCATGCACTTATATAGCAGAGATCTTATTGAATGTAATGCACACATTATATAAGTACTGAGAGTGGCACAGTGGTGCAGTGGTGCAGTCGTCAGCACATCCACCTCACAGCAAGCAGGTCCTGGGTTCAAGTCCCAGCAAGGGCGTTTATGTGTGGAGTTGGTATGTCTCTCTGGGATTGTGTGAGCTTCCACACTCCAAAGACATGCACATTATAATAATTGGCTGTTCCAAATTGCCCCTAGATATGAATGTGTGCGTGAATGACCCTGCAATGGATTGGCGAGCTGTTGAGGATGTACCCCGATAGGCTCCAGCCTCCCCGCTACCCTAGTGGACTCGGTGGATTATTGATTGCATGAGTATAGTTGAATTTTAAGCGGTGCCAATAATTTAAAGTTTTTTTAACAGAAAAAAAATAGTTACCATTTGTTTAAAAGCTAAATATCAATATCTGCATGTTTTATTTGTTTTGCATGTTTTCATGAAAGGTGCCAATAATTGTGCAGCTGGTTAAATTAGTGACAGATCTAATGCTCTACCAGGTATGACATGATCTGGGGAACTGGAAAAGACTTGGATTACCCTGAACACATATGCTGACCTGCACTGCGAACTTTCCTTGTAATCCTTTTAGCCAATAAAGAGACAGAGTTCAACCCTCAGATCTCATGATCCTCCCCAGACCCTCTGTTCATCCTTATACATCAAGCACACTGATCTCATCAAGGTTCACCGGTTCCTTAAAACGATTAACAAGTGAAATCCTCCTCCCTCCAGTTCCTAAACTGTTCCGTCTCCAGCTGTGGCGGGTTCAGCCATTTTCATATCAGGACAACAGCAGTTTAATAAAGGGTTCAGGCTTAAACGTTAACATCTACAGACCGCAGGCTAAACCCACGTTCAATCCAGTTCGAGTGATTAGAGTAGAACTTTTATAAGTAAATTAACAGCTGGAGGGTTCAGACACGGTTTAACACAGCTGGAGAGACAGAGAGAATTTAAATATCATTTCGGTTTTCAAGTAGACTCAACAGGCTGGAGAAGTGTGTACTTCACTATCAGCAGCTCAAAGAAATAAACCACGCTTCTGATATTTCAATATTCAGTCTTCAGGCTTCTAGAATGAACTCTTACACCACTACATGTCAACATTTATTCCCCAGAGATTTACCCTAACCATACTGATTTACATTATGAGAACTAGGGATCTCTGCCAACTCTGGGCTCGCCAGTCCTCCATTCACACTCACACTCACATCTAGGGTCACTTTGTCGTCAGACTGTGGGAGGAAACCGGTGTGCCTGGAGAAACCCTGTGCAACAACAGGGAAAACAAGCAAACTGCACACAGAAATGCACTCGATGAGCCCAGGATTCAAACCCAGGACCTTCTTGGTGTGAGGCGGACGTGTTAACCACTACGCCTGTTTACAGCTGTTACGGGGACTTGTGTTTCTATAATGTGACTTTGTAAACAGATTTGAGTCCCCACAACATGATGAAAACCTACACCGCCACCCACCCACACACACACACACACACACAAGGACAATATATGATTTTTGTAGTTTCTGAGCCACAGCTACAACAAACCTACTCACCTCATCAACCACAACATAATCAATATCCCGATTCTCTACAGCACAATAAGTGTTATATGATCTAGGATAAGGTACTTAACCCACATCCCTGTCATCCCTGTCTTACACAACATGAAACAAAGTTCTTGAGTAATTAAAGTAGTTGTGTGTGTGTGTGTGTGCCAGTTATCTGTCATTCAGAGAAACTTTACCTCTTCATCAAATACATTAAGCAGAAATGATTTATGATTCCATCAGCTCTGCCACAAACTTCTAAAAAACTGGATGATCTGTTTATAGAAAATGATTTAGGGTCATCACTGAAGTGGTACGTACTGTCTATTATTCACAAAAAGTTCTATTTCAGAATCAGAGAATCAGCTCCGTCTTTGATGTTGGTGTCTTTGGCAAGAAAAATAAAGTCACACACACCAAACTACGTCAAGCCGCAGATTCCATCCTATTCCACATAGAAGCCATGATGAGAGACAGACGGTTCCCTGTGCACTGTTGTGTGTTAGACAGAGCTGAATCATGCACACGCATGCAAATCACAGAAGGACAGTGCAATACAAATTATAACACAACCCACGTACAAGCATATATACTAATGCACAGCCTGGGATTAAACTATAAACGAGGGGAATTAAAGGCAGGCATTTCAGGCTCTGAGAAACTAACTACCTGATGACATGGCAGCAGCATCACACACACACACACACACACACACACACACCCTACATAGATGATCGAAGCAGAAACTAGAGTAGTGTAGTGTGTGTTTTGACAGAGGAAAGCTGCATCACACACACACACACACACACACACACACACACACACACACTCACCCTACTGTTCTACCTTCTCTTCCTCTGTTGTCTTACATAAGTGGATTTTGGTCTTGTGTGTTCTACCTGTGTATCAGTCAGGCATACTGACTAGCATAGAAGCGTAGAACGTAGAAGCCAGACACTTGTGTAAATTATTAATCTCAACCCCATACAGACAAAAATAAAGGAGTAGACTGAGTGGAGGAAGAGATGAAAGACAGAACAGAGACTGATGAATGCATCACAGGTATAAGTAGTATGAGAAATCAGGGAAGCTCCCCTGTGCAGGACTCACGTGAGCGTTCGCAGAAAGACAGCGAGGAAGGAGGGTTAAAAAAAAAGAAAGAGGGAGAGACAGAGATCAGGGCAGCATCAGCATAGGCTCCATCCAACCCTGAATGAAATCATGTCCATCAATATACATCCACATCCCAGAAAGCATTCAGAAAACCCCCACCCCCTAAAAAATTAAATAGAAAGAAAAAGAGGAGAGGAAACGAGCTGCAAGAAGAGGAGCGGAGAGGAGAGTAGGCAGAAGGGTGTGAGCCAGCGTGAGCATGTCTCTGAGTGTGTGTGTATGTATATGTGTGTGTGTGTGTGTGTGTGTGTGTGTGTGTGTGTGTGTGTGTGTGTGAGAGAGAGAGAGAGAGAGAGAGAGAGAGAGAGAGAGGGAGGTTGAGTGATTGTGGAAGCAGAGTGGTTCAGAGGAAGTGAGGAGGGGGTGTGGAAAGCAGACGAGGTGCAGTGGAACCATAATGGCAAAGAGAGATACGAAGAGACTGAGGAGAGAGAAAGGGGGGCTCATCAGACATTACTGCACTATTAAGAACACCATCAGTGCGATACAGAAACCCAAACAAGCAGATCAAATCTACACAATAAAGTGATAAAGAAAACCCCAGCAGTGAGAGATTAGAACCTAATCCCCTCTTCCCCTTCCAAATCAATGGCTCTGTTTGTATGATGAAGGTTGACGGCGTTGGAGATCATGTGAGCCACATTGTGAAAGACTCTTTTGTTTGCAGCAGGCCTTATTATCATGCATACCCAAGACTTTGAGGAACAGATCTGGGGTAGATATAAAGAAATAGAGGGATCACAGGAAGATAAGAAGATTCACTGGTATTAGAGTTGCACACTGCACATGTGGGTCAAGGATAAAGTGTCGCTTTAAATACTTAAACAAAACTTGAAAGTAGCTTGGAAATATTTCGGCTGTGCCGCACAGAGGACGAACTGGAGATACTTAGAGAGGAAGCTTACAGTATGCAGGCAGAGTGGAAGGCTGTGCCAGTGAAGGGCAAGAATCGAAGATGTTGTGGGGATATAAGAAAGTGGGCGGAGCATAGAGTCATGCCTGGATTTGATTGCGTGAGCAAAGTGTGTTGCCATAGAGACTGCATCCAGAGCAGCAGAGCTCAGTCGGATGCTCGTCCCATGTCCCTCCCATTTCAAACACACACACACAGTTTCTTTCATTTACCTCCTCTGACTCCTTGCAATCAGATTCTTATAGTTTAGGAGTACAGACCTGCTACACTCCTGGAATGTTGTACAGTAACTGCCCCATGGAGACATCCGTCAACCCAGGGAGAGAATACGAACAAATCTGTGACACCATCGAACAGAAGAGGCATGGGTTGGTTTTAAGAAATGCCCCTGTATCAGGCTACTTCCCTGATTGGGGGATCACACCAGTTGCTACCTAGCCGTTGTAAGCAATTAGTGGCCATTTTGCTGACCTTGAACTTGACCTATAATGACCTTTTCATAAACTCGTCTCAGCCTTTGGTCCCCAGTTGCTACCCTGAAATTTCGACAGCGACATGTCAGGCAGATCTTGAGGTATAGGCATGCGTAGCCACAAAATATATAAATAAATACTCACTCACTCATCTGCTGAAGCGATTAATCCTATTATGGTCTCAGTGAGGCTGGAGTCTATCTCAGCCGACACTGCACCAAGGAAAGAAACACCCTGAACAGCTCGCCAATACATCGTAGGTACAACATACACACACAACCGTTTACACTCACACCTAGGGGCAATTTGGAACAGCCAGTTAGCCTAATGTTCATGTCTTTGGACTGTGGGAGGAAACCCGAGTACCCGGATGAAACTGGAGTACCTGTGTCAGAGGTTCTGCTTCCCAAATTAATATTAAATGCATTAACTATCATGCATGCACTTACTATCTACCACCTTCAGAATCAGGGTTAGCATTAACCAAAACATGTATTAATAAATGCTTTTTTAAATAGTAGCTCACTCACTCACTCATTGCTGAACCGCTTAATCCTATTAGGGCCGCAGGGAGGCTGAAGCTCATCTCAGCCAACACTGGCAAAGACCCTGAAAAGCTCACCAAACCATCATAGAGCCAACAAACAACAATTTACACTCACACTCACACCTAGAAGCGATTTGGAACAGCCAATTAGCCTAATGTACATGTGTTTGAACTGTGGGAAGAAACTGGAATATCTGGAGGAAACCCATACGAACATGGGGAGAACTTGCAAACTCCACACAGAAATGCCAGAACCTGGGAATCGAACTTAATCACTACAACACCATGCTGGGTGGCACAGCGCTGTAGTGGTTAGCACATCTGCCCCACAGCAAGAAGGTCCTGGGTTCAAGTCCCGGGCTCAGTACGGGAGGTTCTGTGTGGAGTTTGCATGTTCTCCCCGTGCAAACACGTGTCCAACAACATGCACATTAGGCTAATTGTATGTTCTCATTTGCCCCTAGGTGTGAGTGTGAATGATTGTGTGTATGTTGGCAATGTTCAGGGTGTACCCCACCTTCGCCTAGAGTTGGCTGAGATAGGCTCCAGCCTTCAAAATCTGTGATTTGTTTATTCACGTGAACCTTTACTTAACTGCTAAAAGTATAAAGAAAAGATGTTCAATATTCTTACTTACCAAATTAATTGTTCATTATTCATTTTCTGAACCGTTTAATCCAAATTAGAGTCACGGGGAGGCTGGCACCCATCTCAGCCAACTCTGGGCGAGGGCAGAGTACACCCTGGACAGCTCGCCAGGCCATCGCAGGGCAGACTGAATTAATTAAATTTTGTAAATACAAAGAAAGTTAGAATTGAATGCCTGTATTACACTCAACAATAGTTGGGACAGAGTTAAAATAAGATTAAAAAGTTTACAGAATATTCAAGTAACAGCTCTAAAGTAACTGGAAGAAGGTGAGGTATCATGACTGGACATGAAATTAGCAACCAGTTAGCAGCCTTTGCGCAGGGTCGGCTGAGATGGGCTCCTGCCTGCCTCCAACCCTAATAAAGGATAAAGCGGTTAAGAAGATGAATGAATCCATGGTAACCTCACATGACATGACAAACGTTTTTCAGAAATGCTCTTTTTCCTAAATGGGAGTCACTCCCACAATGCAATTTCCTACCAAACAGGAAACAATGCCCTCTAACCAACACTGCTATTGCTCTCACATTCACTTCAGCATTGTCTCTACAGGTTCTATTCATTTCACCAGCCATGAATCATGCAGTGAAAGGAAGATAATCATGAAAAATTATCCGCCGACATCTTTATCATTTCATCACGTCGTACAGCTCCAGTGAAAACTCTGACACTGCGTTCCTTTAGCTAAACGGTAATGCAAAATTAATCAGGTTAGCTCTATTAGCCCACATCTTCAGACATGTACAGTGTATAAGTAAATGAGCAGATTATTAATTCCTCCTTCATCATTTACTAATTATTTCATCCTGATCAGCGTCTCGGTCGGAGGATTCAAGGCCTCTCACAGAAACACCGGGTGGAACTTAACGATACAACCAGAATAGGACCTGTATCATCACAGGACACCACACACACACACACTAACACAAACACACACACACATACACATACACATACACATAAACATGCACACTAACACAAACACACACACACACACACACACACACACAGATACACATAAACATGCACACTAACACACACTAACACAAACACACACACACACACACACACACACATACATAAACATGCACACTAACACACATTAACACACACACACACACACATAAACACTAACACAAACCACGCACACACACACACACA